>JZLH01S0012949.1:25917-38001 GCA_001188425.1 Eucidaris tribuloides
AGAAATAATCCCAAATGTCAATTACCTCTCATCACCACCCCCCCTACCCCCCCCCCTCGGTAGGCTTGCACAAACTGGGCCAGCACGGCACCCTGAAAATAATAGCCGCCCCCCCCCCCCCCATCAGATAAACAAAGAACTGCCAACCTGGCCAGCGCTTTTTGCCTAGTGGTCAACCTGACAAAAACAACTTCCGCTCATGACCATAGAAAGGCTACATAAAAACAAACTTGATTTTACTAGTAGAGAAAAACATAATATAGCAAAAGAACATCCGAACAGTCTAGACTTAGCCAGAACTTCACAATAAATATTTATGACAGGAGCGAGGCAACAAGTGTGTAAAATTGACCCTGGGGTGGGGAAACTGGTCAGATTTAAGTTTCTCTTAGACGGGTAAAGCTGTGCCGCTGAGGTGAAAAACAGAAAACTCACAACGAAGCTTTTAAGGGACTTCATGTTATGCCGGAAAAAAATGGTACCATCATTCAAGGAGTATGAATGACGATATTAAGAAAAAAACAAAATGGCATTAATGTTGTGCATTTTCAACCAGTCAGATGAAAATACTTGAAAAAATAATATAGTTAAACATATTCAGTCAAAAATTTCTCACAAACTCATAAAACCCCACTGAATTCACAAAGATATACCACCTCTCCCCCCAAAAAACCCATAACCATGTAAATTTTTTGCCGAAAAAACGCCCTATTAGACAGCGCAACTCGCGTGTACCTTACAGCAAGTACCCCCCCCCCGGGGTAAAGAGTTTCTTATGAAAAATCACACAAAATCAGTATCACCCACATGAAGGCATACAACCTCTTAGAAGAACACATGTCCAGAACGTTCCAGCGTTTTTTCTTCTCATACCAAAAATAGACCAGGCTGAAACCATTAAATCGAAAACTTGAATAATCACACATGTGAATCCTCATTTCTTAGGAATAATAGGTACTATAAGTGATCAGTCTTTAAATATTCAGTTGATAGTAATTCACGTGATAAATAAACTTATCATGAAGTGATTACAGCTACTTGGTCAATGAAGCCAAACTTTAACTAATTATTTCAATCCTGAATAATAACTTCAACATTAAGATGAACCTGATTATCTTAACAGCAAATACTGTTCCAAAGCTGTGAACTCAGAGGAACTGAGATAAGAGTAAAGGAAAGTAGAAACTGAACTCTCCGGACGTTTAAAAAAGAGAAATACATGGAGTACTCGAATATTCCCAATTCACACGCCATACAACGGTCTCTGCAAAAGCATACAGATGTCCGCAAAAACCACAGTCTCAAACGAGGCCACGATCAAACAAACGCAATCAAAGTAGTAAGACAATCAAAAGTAAACTAACTGGAAAAAACTAAACAAACACTCTCCCAACCCATAAGAGGAAGTTCACATAACTCCCTAAAATGACTGTATATTGAATATTATGATCATCTAGAGAAATCACTAAAAACAACACCTAGTTAAAGGTAATCAGCAACACATGCGATCATTGCCTACATTCTACATTGATTAAATGTGGCACATTAAAAACAAGGCAAAAACACCAAGCATGCCAAACACACAAACCAATCATTAAGAACCGCCCACAATCCCCCTACACCAAACATAAAAAAAAAAAAAAAAATATAACAATCATAATAAATAACACAGACCAAATCACAGCATAATAATAATAAAAAAATAAATAATAAACAATACAAAATCAAAAATACAAATCAATAAATAGATAAATAAAAAGAATAATTAAAAATAATAAACATAATAAATAAAAGAAAAATAAATGAATAAAGAAAAATAAAAATAAAAATAAATAAAATTATAAACAAACAAAAAACAAAGAAACAAATAAAAATTAAGAACCCAAAAATAAAAATAGTCAAGATATAGGAAAAACTCATAAATAAAAAACAAAACAAATGATATCTATCGCATTAATAAGCAAACTTTACACAAAGAGCATCCACAGAACAGTGCTATACACTTGTATCCTCCCACCCAAAACAACAAACAAACAAACAACAAACACAAATCAAAAACTAGTGCATTAGTCAAAAAAAATTAAATCACTTTCATATAAAACCCACTGTGAAGTTTTACCCCAATTAATGATGCATACATTCGTAATCACCAAATTTCCTGAACACAGCCAACTTTGAATTCAGGCCACTGAATTTATAAGACTGGAGAAAGGAAAGGAAGAAGAACTGATTGAAACAAGTGATCACATTTTAATATTATAATTAGATATGTTTATAAAATGTGAGTACTATTGTATGTTCCTCTTTCCCTATTTTTTTCTTATTAAAACCTTTATATGTCATCATTACGACATGATTGTTCAAAGGACCAGATCAAAATGCTTTGTTGTATTCATTACCCTAAAAGACTGGCTATGTTGTTCCTAAGAAGAGCAAGAGCTTTGCGCATTGTGGAGTTATCCACATGAAAAGTTGAGAGGCCTTTTGCCCAGATATTAGTGGCAGCTAAAGAAATTAACTAAAAAATAACAAAATCCGCTGATTAAATAGCAAAATCTGCTAGTGTTTAGGTAGGTTCATTTGGTCAAACTGATTTTTCAGAGTTTTAAATTGACACCTAACACACATGAATACTGATTAATATAAATTGCTGGTTACCTTTTTCCTCTTATTATGAGCAATGGCAGATTAAATAAAAGCTTTTTATATGTTTACCTTCTTTAAGCAGACATAAATCCAAGAATAAGCTTATCTCTCAACTGTCTCTAATTTACAGTGGAGTTAACAACACCTGTTAACAATATTAACTACTGATACAGTAACATGCCGCAATAGAGAGTATCAGATTTTTGTAGTGACCCCAGACCCTGAGAGGGGGTCAAAGTACATCATTAATGTAAGCAATGGTTATGTTTATCATGACACAATCTGGGAAATGGTCCCTTCCCTTCTTGCAAGCTATGCTCATATCTGTAAGTGCTTACCTGAACTGAGCTTAAACTTGTGTGACATCTGTTTTGGAGTATTGGGGCTGGCATTTGGCTAAATTCATTTTTTATACATACTCTTCTTCTTGATTCATGTGTTATAAATGAAGGTTGATGAAGAGTCTGTGAGCGTGTCACAAAATTTAGTGACAAAGTGATATCATTACAGATCAAATTTTTTAAATTTATTATTATTATTTATTATTATTTTAGTTAGTTAGTGTAGTTAGTATATCATTATATTTAATTATTTATTTTGTTTTTTTTGGGGGGGGAGGAGATCAAATTGGGGCAGAACATTTTCTTGTTGCCTCCCACAGAACTATGGTATTTAGCCATGCTCAAAATCTCTTTACAATGGTACCAAGAATTTAAATTGGATCTAGGTGATATCCATCATAAGTACATCATTAAATGTGTCATCCTTCTAGCATAGACGTTTCTTCACCACACCTGGCTGGCAATCTGAATTACCTCTACCAACATCCTCATAAAAGGTCTGACAACATCCATGATAATTCTTCCCAACCACATTAAAGCCTCCCTCATCATGGCTTCGTTGACTAAACATCATAAATGTCAGTATCATAGCCGTAAAAAAAAAATTGTAGTTGCCCTTTAGCGACCGGACGGAAAATGTGAAAACAGGTCACAAGTTTTAATTTTTTTCAAAGCAACCCACAATACAACTCACTCATTTTCGGAAGAAAATTTCAGATTTGAGCAAAGAATTTACCAAATTTCCTGTTAATGACTTAAAACACCACTTTAAATGCATTTTTGTCATTAAAACCCATAAAAAATATCCCTAAACTCACTCTCTCACAGTTCATCCTACATATACTGCACATACACAACGAACATAGGTATTGGTTACGATCCGGTTTTGCGGTGGTAAATAAAATAATAAAAAACGACGACCCAATTCAAAATTCCCACGAGGCAACATAAAAAATGTTTCTTTTAGGCCGAATGTTTGGATAAAGTACATCCCATCCCTCACTGAAATTCCCCATGTGTAATGGTAATGTTATGTTACACATGTCTCAGTAGAAAAACATTGAGGGAGTTTGTTTTTATTCCACATTTATTTTCCTTCCACAATACACTATTCTCTTTTCGAACTTATGACTCTCCCCTCTAATCATTATGAAACAATAAAATAAAAACTAGTTTTAACAATTAAATTTAAAAATATAATCTTTCTAATAGATGATGAATCACAAAAAATATTGCCTTCTCAATAGACTTATAATGAGGAAACATTCTTTATTAAATTTTCCCAGTGAAATTAAGTAATGATATTATGTTCATATTCTTACACAGAGGATTCATACTCTTATCTGTAACTTTTGACTTTTTTCACCTCTAAAGCAAACCATAAGTAGAGAACACATCTTGATCCACTAGAGATTCATTCTGAAGTCATCCTAAAAAACTCTCTACTTTCTTCCCCAGTGTGCCATCATCTGTTGGCCTGAATGGTCCGTCGTCTCATCAATCAATACAATTTGTGTAAAAGATCTTTTAATATTACTGAAGTAATAAACACTTTGCCATTTGTGATTTATTTGTGCCTCCCTCCTTCCAAAGAGTAATGCTCTGTTTTTGAAGAATTACATAATCATAGTTTGATAAATATTCTTTAATCAATGTTGTCTAATATGGCACTGTGGTCATTTAACAAGCCCTTGGTCAAGATTTGAGTTCATAATGTGCATTTTTTCATTTAGGGATGACATGAAATGAATTAAAAAGAAGGTATATTAAAATGGACAGGTGTTGTGCCAAAGTAATCGTAAATTACTTGAATACAAAATGATGTGTCATTGATAAACGATGAAGATTCTTAATTTTGCAATCATTACGTCATAGAAAAGAGATTTTTTCAAAGAAGCTTGAAATGTGCACATCTTTTGTGGCAGTAGTACTGTATCCCATGCTCAAGGGTAATAATATCCAGCGCAAAGAACTGTTCTAATCGGTATTACGCGCTATTATTAAGAATACACTATTATTATTATTATTAATATTATTTTCTGCCAAGTCAATGTGAATGAGGATTAAAGTTCATACTATATAATTAGAATACAAGTGTAGAGAGGATTAACAAGTTTATGCAGCAAGACCAGCGAATAAAACAATCAGATCACATGTTTATCCCCTCCTGAAACTTGCAAAGTAAACCACTATGAGAATTGTTTGAGGCCCAACATTCACTCATTGTGGGTCATAGAAACTTCTTACCATACCATCATTTCTAATACAGGCAACCATTATAAGAGACAGTACTAGCAAGGACCTCTTAATACTTAGGACATTTTTACATTGCTACAATTCATCAGTCATTCAAGCTCAATTTATTTAATTTCAAGTTATCAATCAAACACAGACACAGCAAACATAAAAAGTAGAGTTGATGTAAATTTTGGCATATATGTTTTAAAACCGCCCAGGCTAACTAATTACCAAAAAAAGTTTAAGAATGGGTGAGCTAACTAATTTACTTTCTTTACTAACCCTAATTCAGGCTGGGCTTTTTGGCTATGCTAATCTTGGGGGAGCTTCCGCTGCCCCCCTGAGATCTCGCCGTCGATCGCTGTGATCGCTGCCGAAAATCGGCACGCACTCTACCGCATCATGTAATCTACAAGACAGTATAAGTTTCATTAACCGGAATTCATTCATATTAATTAATTATGCTAATTTATGATAAAATCATAATTAATCTGTAAATCACTAATTAACGCTCCAAAAATGCTAATTTTGGGGTTGGACATTCTTTTTAGCATTCTTAGCTAAGTTTACTTGAAAAACAATACGGAATCAAATTGATTTCCTAGTATTTCTGTTTTCACCATTTCTTATGTATTTCTTTGATTTTTTCCAACCTTTTGTTTTCTATTGTTTTTTTCGATGAAATTGTCGGGGACACTTTTGCGATCATAAACAGCACAAAATCTAATTCATTTCAATCATAAAAGTAAAAATAATCATACATTATAGAATTTTTGGCTGAAACACATCAATTGTATACAAATCACTTTTGAGCGATTTTTGGGTGACATGACAATACAAAATGTTAGTAACTCGGAAGCGTGCGTACCCAGGACGCTCGTACAATTTGTCTCAAAAGATGCCGAGCCATTCGAGGAGAATAAAGTCATGAACGCCGTGACATTACTGGCTTCGCGCGTCAAGACATATTGCGCGAAACGTCTGGGGGGGCGATTCCGCCCGCCCCCCCCAGCTTTTTTTAGGGTTAATTCAACAATGAAACAACAACAACAATCATAAAAGCAGATGTTTGAGATTTACACATTTTTGGCATATGCCTAAACCCAGGCTAACAATGACACAATTTAAAATGTTAGCTACATAATCCTACATGCTCTAAAGTGTCCCTTGATAAGTCAAAAATGAAGCGCCTGATAAATTCAGTTCAAAATGATCATTAAAATGCTTTATGAAAGTAAATAATAATAATAATGATCTGTTTTATATAGCGCAATCAAAAAGTAAACATCTATACAGTACTTAGGTTTACTAATCTCGCATGCCCATTTCTCTCCTATAAACTACTAGTGTGTAGATCTAGGTAATTTATCCTCGCACCAGAGGGAACGTACTTCATTAATGCATATCTGCAATGGAAGCTAAGACTTTCACTCGAGTGTTTTATTTTTCCATTAAGCACTAGTATGTACCAGCTCAGTCTAACACAGTTTTACAGTATAAATTGAAAACCACAATGTTAGTCTATTCGTTAACACATTTGCAACACCATTCAAACTATTGTGCTTTGTTGCATAAGAATTAACAGATTGACATTAATGATTGTTATAATAAAATAAAACCAACAATGTCTTAACACTGTCAGGAGTATCCGATTTCTTCAAGAAGTTGTATGCATTATTGAGCCGTCGGTATTCCACAGTAAGATATAAGCCAGATCTTTCATCTCGCTGACCTTTTTCTCTCACAACGTAAGGTATAGGCAGATTTGAAATCGATTACTTTCAGGCATATTTGCAACATTTCTCTATCTGCCTGTTAAACAATAAAAGAATAGAAGATGTGTTTTTAGGATAATTAACGTACTTTGTGAATGCATATTAATAATCAACTGATATCTAGTATAAATTCATAATTTATTAGTATTGTTTTAAAAGTGAGAAAAAAAAATCACACGGTAATACTCCTGTGACTCATACGACATGCATCAAAAAAGTGAATTAACTCCAGCTATACACTTGTGGAACACTTATCTTCACAGTATCAAATGCACAAAATGTAATCTTCCAATGTATGGTCATACTTTCACAGTCAAGCTTGCAAATATTTCGTGTGATACCACTGTTTATTGTGCTAAAACATTTAAATTAAAATAAATACAGAAAAATTATAGTACAAGCTGTAATATTGATTCACTGTGACAAGATTCATATGGGCAAAGACTTCCACTTCGTGTTTACATAAGTGAACAATACAGTGCAATGGCCAGGAAAAGAATAGACCGCCCAACAACGGCTCAATTGTGGCAAAAGCATTGGAGCATAATTGAAAAAATTTAAAAATAAAATTTTAACTTATGCTCTTTCAATGAGCATTAAGCAAACTAATTAATACGCATCTTTGATACATGAACTTTTGAGAAATTATATTGTAAAAACTTTGCTACCACTTATTGCTTTGACACTATGACATCAGGAACAAGAAAGAGATGACACATCTTGCATACAAATTGTCAAAGCAAAAAGTGTAGCAAATGCGGTTTTGACGATTAAGTTTTCAAAGACTGCACTCAAGAATGCACCAAACCTGAAAGCTTGCTTTATGTTTACTTTGAAAGAAACATAATAAAGTAATTTTGGACATGTGTGTTTAATAATACTGCTCGCATGTAGGAGAGTAATCCACTTTTAAATCCGGTTATCCCCCGAGCTACGGGGTGGCCGATTCACTCGACCACAGAAAATCACCCTCAACCTCCCTCCACTTTACTCATTCAGCTCATCCTCCTCCCTCGCACCCAACCCTCCTACTCTGCCCACGCACCTGCTTCTTCATGTCTTCTTCGGGTCCCACGCTTCCCTCTGACCACATCCACCTCAAACTCAAGCAGCCCTTCTCAAAAACATGATCAAAATCTACTCTCCTCAACACTGTCCATACCGAACGTACTCCTGTTCGCTCTTCGCCATCTGATCCAACCGTCCTTCAAACCCAACATCTGCATCAAAACTCAGTGCTCTTCGCTATCCACTCAAGCTTCAACACCACACATCGCTTCCCATTGCTCTCTTCATCCTTCTCAGACCCCATCTCATTTTCAAAATCAAACATACCACGTTCACTCCATACAACATCGCCGATCTCACACATATCTCTATAAACTAAATCCTTTCATCTTCAAGGAACCTTTTCCTCATATAACACATCTCCGCATTCCCTAACTTCACCATCCAAATCTGCCTTGCTGTCACAGCTGCCCTGCACCCGCCAACTCACACTCAGCCTGTCCGCAATATGAAACTCTTTCACCTGTTTCACCTCGTACACAACTTGTCAACATGTTCCGCCATCATGCTCCTGGTCCTTTTTACATTTTCCCACCATCAAATCCTGCTAACTCGGGTCACTCCTCTCATTCCTGTGCATCTCCCATGAATCCCATTTTCCACATTTCCCACACAACACTGATTTGCCCTCACCCTCTTCCACACATGCGGCATGGTCTACGCTTACTACACTGATACTTTTCTTCTGCTCCACTCACGTCATCATTTCGTCTTTCCTAAGGTTTTACTCAAACCTCTGCTCTCAAAAGCCAGTCTCCACTCCAGAACTTTCCCTCATTCCCTCCAACGTCTCATCTATCAAACCAAATCATTCACATACAGCATCTCGGTCATGCACCTCTCTTGCATTCTCTGTAACCACATCAACACATTGCAAAAATCAGTGGCGATAACACAAGAACCCTTGATCACTCCCACTTTACCTCGAATTTCCTCAGATTAACTCTGACTGCGCAACATACTCTTGTTTTAGCCACTTCATACAGAATCATCACACTCTGACCATTGCCTCCGGTATAACTTCTTTCTCATTTCACCCCACTCAACACGCTTTCCTTGACTATCTATCAAGCAAATGCCTTCTCCAGAATCAAGCAACACTGTAAACTCTTTCCGTTAGCTCTGTACTCGTTCCTGAAGTCTCACTGATAATAAATATGCATCCATCTTCCCCTCCGTGAGCATAAAGCCA
This sequence comes from Eucidaris tribuloides, assembly GCA_001188425.1. NCBI lineage: Eukaryota > Metazoa > Echinodermata > Echinoidea > Cidaroida > Cidaridae > Eucidaris > Eucidaris tribuloides. Next base: position 35,178 of record JZLH01S0012949.1, read on the forward strand.
AACTCGCATCCCCTCCACTCACTATTTCCGAGCGTATTTCTAATTACCGCTTTCCATTATCTTCATTCCATGTTCCAGCAACTTCACCGCCCCTAAGACCAACCGCTCATTGAAATCCCTTCCCTTTGAAAATTGGGACCACGACGCTCACGTGTCCACTCATCGGATCCCTCCTCCATCAAACACTCCGACACATCTCCATTCATCAACGCCACTCCACTTTCCCCGCTTGCACAATCCTCTCCACACTCCACACAATAATCCTTTGTTTCAGGGTTCTGTTTTTTCCTGGATGCACTATATAGACAATTTTCAGAGAGGGATTATCTGGTTGAAGACAAGAGATGAGATATCTTATGACAAGGTCTGTGGGAAATGTGTGTTAAAACAAAATCAAACCATCTTCAATAGATTAATAAGCCCATGAAGCAAGTACCAGCGGAGATAAGACCAACATTGACATGTCTTATCCTCCTCCTTGAAACTTGCAAGAGTAAACCATTGCTGAAGAAGTTGTTTGAGGCCCAACATTCAGTTGATGGTGGTGGGTCATAGAAACTTCTTACATACCTCATTTCTAATACAGGTAAACCCAGTTATAATGAGCACAGGTATAGCAAGGACCTGCTTAATAAGAGGACATTTCTTGTGTCCCAGGTTTTTCTTCCATAGACCTCCGTGTATTATGCTTCTCCTATAACGAGATCGTCTATAGCAAAGTTCGGCAAAAGCAAGATAAATTCCCAGCCTAAAAATAAGCAAAACAAAATAAATTAACCCTGTTATAGTGAGCATTTATCTCGGCTTACGTCGGTTAGTGATCGCAACTGATGTTTTGCGCTGTAAGTTAACTCCTTTTGCAAGAGGTTTATCAATGCGTCAAGCGTGCTACCCTACTGTGCATTGTACACACATCCTATGACAGTGCAAGGACCCGTGCTAGCTAGCACATATTACTGGGTCATGTCTCCTTCTGACCTGTTACACCACTTTTGGTAATGGAGAAGTTGGAATCATTGTTCACTTACTTATTCAGGTCTGCTGTTTCAATTCAGTGATTTATTCAGTTAGTAAATTCAGTTTTATATATATGCAAATTGCAAAACTAGAGAAAACACTGCAGTAGCGGTAGAAATCTTGTTACTTTATATGTTGTCCCACATGCATATTTTTTTTTATCATGTACTTTTACAGTGAGCAATCGGCTATAGGGAAGCAAAATTGTGGGTCCCGACTACTCACTATAATAGGGTTTGCCTGTAGGTGGTTCCCAGTTGATGCCCTGATGGAGGACAAACAATAGAAGACAGTACTCTACTCCATGACATCAATGGCATTTCAAAATCTGACACACAGGTGTTATTGTTGGTTCTCCTATCCATCCATCCATCCATCAATCAATCAATCAATCAATCAATCAATCAATCAATCAATCAATCAATCAATCAATCAATCAATCAATCAATCAATCAATCAATTTGGTGTTAGGGAATTTGATCCGGAGGGCACACACACAGATCAACAGATGGGATTTTTTTGTGTCAACTTTGTGAATGATGTTTGTAGCTTCATTTTCAAGCAAGAAAATATGTGTGCTTATCCTCAATTCTCTGTCTTATACCAAAATTACACAATGTACATGTAGTCTACCCTATCCAACGGAGTGTAGCTTGTAAAATATGAACAGGTATAACATAAGTTATACTTGAAGACATAACCACCTAAGCTGAGCGGCATTTTGTTTTGTACTTTCCGTGAGTGTAAAATCAATTGGGCAGCTCATGCCAAGTACCATCCTTGAAGAGTTGAAAAGAAATTTTTGCACATTGGTTCCTGTTAACAACATTCTGCAATTAATTCTTGTAGACACTTACCATCATACCTGGTGGCTGCCTTTGCCAAACGTCTCTCAAGGCTGGCCCTGACAGCGCCCCCACATGCCATCCTGATGATAGTCCCGTTTGTGTGCAATCTTCTGATCAGACATCCCAACTGTAAGGTGCTAATACACAGGCCTAATGGTCCCAGAGGTAAGTCCTCCTCCTCCTCCTCCCCTTTTTCTTCTCCTCCTCCCCTCCTCCCCTTATTTTTCTCCTCCTCCTCCTCCTCCTTTTCTCCTCCTCCTCCCCTCTTTCTCCTCCTCCTCCCCTCTTTCTCCTCCTCCTCCCCTCTTTCTCCTCCTCCTCCCCTCTTTCTTAAGGTAAAGTCACAAGAATTATAAAAAAATCATGACTGTTATGAAAGCATCAACTTAAAAACTTACAGTCCAAGCTCCAGTGAAAATACAAGACATCATGATGTGCAAAGATGTGTATGATTTTGAAGGGTTTTACATACGTGTTAGTGTAAACATTGTGGCCAACTGGTACAACTAACTGTATAATTGACTTTAGTGTGTGTGTTTGCAAAATCTGCTGCTGTGCATATGTATAACTGTAAAGGAAAGGCACATAGTGCATGCTGGATTCCACATGATTTCCATCTGAAACTATATTTTATATCATTTTACAGATCTCTCTGAAGACCCTTACAATATGGAGGAGGAAGACCCCGCCCACTGCCACGCCCTGGATAGTTCCCTGTGGGAGTTACAGACCCTTAAGTCACACTATTACCCGGGTGTGGCTAATAGTGCTGCTAACATCGAGAGACCTCTACCCAAGGTGGAATGGGATATGGCAGACTACTTAGAACTCACCGTACCGGAGGTGAATTCCAGTATTTCATAATATCTACAGACTCATGATAATGCTGTCTTCAATGCCAGTGACGCAGTTGGGATGAGTAAAAAAAATGCCTCGAGTACCAAATGAGTTTGAAACCA
>JZLH01S0012949.1:38160-49454 GCA_001188425.1 Eucidaris tribuloides
ATTGAAACCGAGGAGAAATAATCATTACTTTAGCATAATAGATTAATCTGTGGCCCTAATAGCAATTGATCCCATAGAGAGCTACACAACAAATTTTACGATCACAGCATTTTCTGATAATTGTTGTACAACAAAGAGGAGATGTCCGACTATGAAATTTCCACAACTGAAACTTCAAATAGTATACTTGATTCTGGTAGCATAGTGAAATAAATTGAGGAGTGCTTCCAATCTTGCTATTTTCATTTCATGGGTGGACTGAGATAAAATTTGAGTGTGATAACAACAGGTGATTTTGACAAGGCATGCCAATTTTGTAGTGTTTTTGCACATTTGCATATTAAGTTGTGATATAGCAAACAGTTCTGAAGAGATACAAGATTTATTGAAGCAATTGGAATCAATCCTTGCAGCTTTTGTTGCTATACCAGGTAAACAGGAAATACACTGGGGCGACGGGCGATTTAGCCCCCAAAATTAACAAAATATTTCATAAAATCACCAAATAGCCCTCAATTATCCTCATAGGATTCAATGTATAACATACTGGCATCACTACTTCAGGCTTGAAAGTAGCCCCAGAAAATAAAATTTTATTTCCTGCCCTGCAGTTCTCATGAAGTTTCCATAGGCATAGGCTACAATCCTTAGTAATTTTTTTTTTTTAATCATGGCAGGTAAATCTTGATGACAGCCACTTAAAGGATGCCTTTTGACTGATATTATTTTTATAAGACACAATAATCACTTGTCCTGAATTGAAACAGTCTATTCAGGATCCTTTAATGTTGTTTAGGATGAATTTTTGTTTTACTTTGTTTCATTTTAACAATGAAGTCCGTTTAATCATCTACTAGTATTTATTTATCCATTGATTAAATGAGTGATTGATTTATTAGTTGATTCATGTATTTATGTAAATTATTTATTTAAATAATTTATGTATTTATTTACGTATCTATTTATATATGTATTAAGTTATATAGTAAGTATCTTTTTTTGTATTGCCAGTTTCTTAAATGATTTGTTGTATTTCATCTTACTACAGTTGGTAACCAAGGAAACCAAGAAGAAGATGAAAACAATGCCGCTGGAATTTGAGCCATCCAAGGGTCTTCTGGGAGGAGGAAATGATACTTTTGATGGAAGGTTCTGGACGTTTGATTGAAAAGAATGACGGACTGTGCAGCATTTGTGCCTCCCTGTGACCCCCATTTGTACCTGAAACAAACAAACTATAAATCGTGTGAAAAGAAAGGTGATGGATACTCTTGGAATGAGATAAAATATGGAGGACACTGATCAGGGCCGATCATCCCTGATCCTTGAACAGGATCGTGTTTCTAGGAAAGCTGTCTGAAGTGAACCTTGAATCCCTTATGCACGAGTGGAAAACAGACATTAACTCTTTGAGTGCTGATTATACACTGGCTTGACCACGTAGAACATACTCACTGGGCTACTGACACTGTATTGGTTCACTGAGCAGGCACTCAGTTTTATAACTCTCCAGTCCAACGTTTAATTGCACTGAATTGACTTGAATACCTTTTTGTTTTAACCCGTTGAAGACGGTTTGATTTTTTTTAAATACAGAGTACAGGATTTGCATGCCAAAAAACGGCAAAATGAATGAAATCAGCTGAAATCGTTCACAATGGGAAGATTAGTATAAGTAAACACCTGTCATAGAACCTTTGGGTAGAATACGTAGTTTTAGTGAAAATCTGGACATTTAAACTTAAAAATTTATAGTGACGTTAACATACACAGGCCGTTCCGTTCCAAAATTGTCTGATCAGCCGTTAGCCGAAGGTTGCGCGGAGTTGAGCCGTTTAACCAATCAGTGTGCTCCGCTGGTCATGCAAACGTACACATAACCGTGATCTGCAATTTGAGCAAAATTTAAACTCGCGGAAAGAACAATATTCTTGTAGCACATTGTTATTAGTTTTTCTCATAAAACAACAAATTCATGACGTATGGATCTCAAACTTTCAACACACCATTTGTAAGTACTAAACTACCGTTTGGTATTGATAATGAAGGGAAGTAATGGACTTCCAAATCCCGAACTCAATCTTTAAATATGCATTTCCCACAGACCTCAAGACGAGATATCTCGTGTCTAGTCTTCAACCCTTTTAAAGATTGTGTCATTCATTTGCACGTCAAAAATCACCTAAATGAATGAAATCAGCTGAAATCATATCCAATGTGAAGATTAATATAAATAAACACCTTTCATAGAGACTTGGGGTAAAATATTGAGTTTTGGTGAAAATCTGGACGGTTAAACTTCATCCTTTTTCAAATTACTCAGAAGCAATTTCAAAAAATCTGCGGCGTCAAACGTGCACGTGCCGTTCCAAAATTGTCTGATCAGCCGTTAGCCAAAGGTCGTGCGGAGGTTAGCCGTTTAACCAATCGGTGCGCTCTGCTGGTCTTGCGACGATACACATAACCGCGATTCGCAGTTTGAGCAAAATTGAAACTCACGGAAAGAACAACATTCTGGAAACATGTCGTTATTAGTTTTTCTCATAAAACAACAAATTCATGACGTATGGATCTCAAACTTTCAACACACCATTTGTAAGTACTAAACTACCGTTTGGTATTGATAATGAAGGGAAGTAATGGACTTGCACATCCTTGACACAATCTTTAAGGAAGGAACATTTGACTTGCTATGTATAAAAATTGTCAGTTACCCTTGAATTTTTTGAGAAAAGCATACTTTTTGGAAAGGTTTTCAATTATGTTTTTTGGCAGAAGCGTACTCATGATGTGAGCACTGTCAAACTGCTATACAGAACAGATGACTTTTTATAGTGATTATTTGAAATAAATTATACATGTCATCAGCATAACGTTGTAGACTGAATATGTATTGGAATACATTACTGAAGATATCACCAATTATGTGCATGACAGAATTCCTCCTACATGTATGACTGCATTAATCATTGATGCAATTTGATGGGTGATTAATTATTGCTGTTGTTGGTGTTGTTGTTTCTTCTTCTTTTTCTACTCTTCTCTTCTTTTCTTTTCTTTTCTTATCCTTTCTTTTCCTTTCTTTTTCTTTTTCTCTTTCTCTTGATCTGTGGCCTGTAGCCATTAAACATTTGCAGACGATTATGACTTCAATATAACATGCATTCCCCATATACCCCAGACCGAGATATCTCAATCTTTGTCTCTAAAGGGTTGATTCAGTGCAAACAATGACAAACCAGTAGTGTAGCTAAAGATCATCTAAATGGACAAATAACCAACATAAGTCATTACAATGAAGGAATAGAATAATAAAATAAAGATTGGACCACAGACAAGTTTGCTAAAGGAACTGTATTACTCAAAGTAATATGAGTTGAGAGATGGAACGCATGATTGTGTGAGTGGTGGGATTGTTGTGCCCATGTTCCATGGTTGAAACTTTTTGAAAATACGCATATAAAAAGACGGGTATCTACGCAGGGGCGTAGCTACGGGGGGCCGGGGGGGAGGGGGGGGGGCACGTACCCCCCCCACAAATTTAATGTGCCCCCCCAGGTGCCCCCCCCACAAAAATTATGACCGTGAAAAATTTTTGACTCTGGAATTTTGAGAAAATTTCTGTTATTCACTACCACCCACCCCCCCCCCCCCACTGAGCTGAGTTTTCGGCGATTGACGTGACCTGGAAAAAATTGGGCCTTGGATTTGGGGAAAAATTTTCGTCATACCCCCTCCCACCCCCCCCCCGCTGAGCGAGTTTATGGCAGACTGTGACGTACCGGGAACAAATAGACCTGAGGATTTGGAGAAATTTTTTTTCGTCACTCTCCCCCCCTCCCCTCCCCCTTGCCCCCTCACCCCCCTGAGCGAATTTTCGCGGCTTGCGTGAACAGGAAAAAAAAAATGACCTGGGATTGGTGGCCCGGCCAACAAAAATTTCAAGGCCCGCCCCCCAGTGCCCCACCTCCTGAAAAAATCCTATGGCTACGCCACTGTATCTAGGTATGGTAAATACATTATTTTCAACGGTGTATTCTATCAAGATTAGGGATTGGGTAGTCATATTTGCGAGGGAGCGAAGCGACCGAACGGGGGAGGGTGTAGGAGGGGCATACCCCCTCCCAAGGTAGGAACTTGTTGAAAATACGCGTAGAAAGGACGTGATTCTAGGCATGGTAAATACATATTTTAAAGGTAAATTTGATAAAGGTTATTAGGAATTGTATAGTCAGTTTTTCAAAAAGATGATTGTATAGTTATAATCAATCATTTGAAAATGTGTAGTTCCTTCGATTTTTAAAATATATTTATTCATAAGGTTTTTAGAGTGTAGTATTATACAGGCAGACAGAGACCAGCAATCTCAACTGCCTGAATCGTAAATTTTGAGGAGGGAGATTGGGGGATATATCCCACCACTTTTCAGGAAGGGAGGGGGGGGGGTGATTTGCACAAATAAACCCCCACTTTTCAATACAAAAGTATTTTTGTATTTATGCAATTATTGATAACATTAATAAAAACAAATTAAATGCTACCCTCCCTACTCAAAAGTATTGCAACATGTACTATAACGCATGCATTTTGAGTTGAAGGGGTCTTTTTATAATGATATCCTAATGAAGTTTATTATTGGAAAATGCAAAATTATTTGAAAAGAAATCAATGAATATTCTTTCTCCTTTCTTCTTCAAGGCGGAGAGATTATCAAATGCAGGCGCGCCCACGGCAGACGGGCGGGAACATGAAATTTAACATTTTTTCGCCTCCCTGTAGGGGTGGGGTGTTAATTCTCACTAGTATCGTAATTCGGTTTCATATTTCCGAGAAACGGTTTTGATGGCTTGGAAAGACTTCCAACAAACAAAAAAATGCCCATGTGTTCCTCTGACGCGGTCCCTGAAAGAAGACACCACCCCGCGAAGACCAACGCGCCTGCTATCTTCATAAGATAGTAGTAAGGAGGATACGGCTACTAATATAAAGATGATGGCCTTCTCTCCATATTATTATATCCGATGTACTAAAAAGTCGCATGACAGCAAATTTTTTGATGTTTGCAATAATAAACCGTTTTAGAATTGAGAAAGAATAAGAAATTACAACTTAAAGAGGTCCTTTCTGAAATATGGGGCGAAATCCTCCTTACCATTGTCTTATGAAGATAGGAGGCGCTTTCGTCTTCACGGGGTTGTGTCTTCTTTCAGGGACCGCGTAAGAGGAACACATTGGCATTTTTTGTTTGTTGGAAGTCTCTCCAAGCCATCCAAACCGTTTCACGGGAAATATGAAACCGAATTACGATACCAGTGTGAATTAACACCCCACCCCTACAGGGAGGCGAAAAAATGTTAAATTTCATGTTCCCGCCCCTTTGCCGTGGGCGCGCCTGCATTTGGTAATCTCTCCGCCTTGGAGAGATTACCGAGATTAAGGCTCATATAATTTGGTGTGTATGATACTAGCATGGATCCCAGGAAACCTATTGATTTTGAGGTCAAAAGGTCAAAGGTCAAGGTCACAGTGACATGTTTTCATCTTACTCTTGTGAAGTCCTTGTACGCGACCCGGGGTACGCGATAACTTCAGTTTAACTTAACCCAGGCTCATATAATTCGGTGTGTATGATACTAGCATGGATCCCATGCAGGAAGCCTATTGAGTTTGAGGTCGAAAGGTCAAAGGTTAAGGTCACAGTGACATGTTTTCATTTTCCGCGTTACAGGCGGGCGTATTATGTGCTCGCCCCTGCAGCGACACTCTTGTTGACAATTGCATTTTTGAATCATTTGCATCAAAATGATCCCCAGAAGGAGTGACCCATTTTTTTTCCATAATCGTTTCCTTTTTAGATGAAAACAAGTTTTCCACCTCTGGTAAGTCTTACCTGTGACAATGACCTTTTTCACATTTTAGAGGCACCCATTCTAATTTAACTTCCGCTGTAGGCCTACTGGTTCTTAAAATGCCCCCCTTTTCCTCTTTAATTTGTGCCGCGAATTTGAATCGACTCAGAGCAACTAACTTTAATTTTTAAGGCTCGCTCGCTACACTCGCTCGCATTAATATTTGATATATTATGTTTGAAGGTCATTTCAGTCACTGAATCTGAAATACTTCAGGAACATTTTCCCCTAGATGTTATTGGACACCATGCAGTCTCACAGGTCCTAAAAATTTTCTCGGTCGCTTTGCTCGCTAGCACATTGTATAGGACATCAAACCCAATTGCAAAGTATATTTTTATTTTTTTTTTAATAGTATTTTATATGTACTTTTATATTATAGCAAAAGATCAAAATGTAACAATATATGCCAATGTTAAGAGATAGTGGTATATTTTTCACGTCATACGTTTAGGTGTCCCCTTTTCAAGGAATAGCCTTTGTCTTTGTGGGTGTCTCCAAAATTTGGAAATTTCATTGATCATCCCCCTCCCCCCCCCCCCAACTCCTCGGACCGGATTTACGCCCATGCTTACTGGGGAGTGGGGACATTTAGTGATTATATAGTCGGACCCCCTGAGCTGGACAATGATCACTGTAGGTCTACCACTGAACTCTACAGTGAGGCCTACTAGCATTGTCGTTTGACAGAAGAGGGAGTTTGTGAAGTTTTGGAATTGTGGTTTGTGTTGTGGTCCTTGTGGAGTCTCTTGCACTAAACTATTTTGATTTGTGTACGGTGAACGCTGAACCTGTCTAATTCAAGAAAAATGGTCGTCCGTGAGACAACAGAAGGACTCAAACAATTTTTAGAGGTAGTGGAAAAACATAAAGACAAAGCTGCAGTATTTGCTTTATTCTGCGGGGGAAAAACTAACGATGGCATTAGCTGGTGTCCCGATTGCGTTAAAGGTATAATTCCTCAGTCCCACGCATTGCATTTTGCGTGTGGAATAGTTAGATCTACTTTATTTATACACTATGCAGGATCACACATGGGGACAACTCTATACTTTTGTGTACAAAGTAATGAGTGGTTGTTTTCATGCAGTCGTGGCACAAGAATGTGGTCTGAAATTCACCTTCCTACATGTCCTAAACACAATATCCTGAAATATTGCTCTAAATCAGTAAATGGATAGATCTAGTTTTAGTTCATGACCTCAAATAATAGACCTCTAACTGTTATGTAACTTGAAAATGAGGGACTCATCGCTTCAATTTCATTTTTTAATTTTACAAAAGTTCTGCCCAGTGTCCTGAACAAAATTTTGTCCAGTTTTGACGGGACTGGATTATTCAATCCACACAGTGCAAACTTTGTTTTTTCCAGTGTTGGGTGTATGTGGTCCGTACAGCTCTGCTCAGGACCACATATTGTAGCTAGTAGGTCTAGGTGTGAGGGAAAAAAAAGGAGAAGAAGAAAGTAATTGCCCTTTAAAAAAAAAAAAGGAAAAGAGAAAAAACAATAGAGGGGGAAAAAAAGAAGGGGAAAAAAAGCTGAGAAGAATAAAAAGAAAGAGAAAATACTCAGAAAATTGTCTTATTTCATTTTATTTGTTTTGAAAACATTAAATAAGTAAAGAACTTGGCGAAAATAGTCTGACTACGGACTGTTTGCCACTCTTACCAAACAACAACAACAGGATCAGGAAATGTCGCTCACGAGATTGGCACGCGTCTACATATATAGTCCTGAGCAGAGCTATACGGACCACACACACCCTTCACTGGAAAAGTAAAACACAGACACATGAAAGTTTGCACTGTGACTGTGTGGACTGAATGATCCAGTCCCCGCGAAAGAGGACTGGACAATTGTCCAAGACGCTGGCACACCTATTAATTATAGGCTGTGAATTCAGACTACATACTAGCTAGACGCTGGGCAGAAAGTTTGGAAAATTAAAGCAGGGCTCGACACTAGCACTTGCCCGCTTGCCCGGGGCAAGTAAAATTCATGTGGGGCAAGTAAAAACTCCAAATGTTAAACTTTACTTACCCGATTGGGCAAGTAAAATTTTGATCATTAAATACATGCAAAAATGTCAAAACCCCAACAAAAATATGTGTAAAATTTTGTGTTCAGGTCTATTTCAACATTGTTTCGTTCATTATATTTAATTTCATGACTCAACTTCATAAATCACACCTTTTGTAACCCGCAGAATTAAAATTATAAATGTCCAATGCTATAAAAAGCCTTATTTTTTTAGATTTAATGAAAAATCATTTTTAATGTTTTTGTTTATTATTATCAGGCAAGTAAATTTTTCATTCGGGCAATTTAAAATCTGAAAGTGATAGGGCAAGCAGGAAAAAAAGTGTGGAGCCGTGATTAAAGAATGCAGTTTTAGTGAAGTCCTTCCTTTTCAAACTAACATTAGATCTAATTCTAAATCTAAGTTAGATCTAGAAGTCTATATGTTAGGTCATTTGTAAACTAGTCATTTAGAGCAATATGTCTGTATAATTTGGAATAAACAAAGTTAATTTCATTCTTGTTCCATGTTAGACCGATGTAATCCGTCGTTTTATTCGGGGGCTTCTCATTTTTAACAATATTGACATCAGTCTGCCCCCTCCACAAACGACGGATGGTCGAATATGGAGTGTTCGCCACTGATTTCTACAGGGATTTGATCTGCGCAAGTAGAGATCCCCGTAGAAATCAGTGGCAAGCGCGGGTTATCGTGTGCGCGCACGCACTAGACTGATCAATCACACACACTTGATGCAGTTGCAACGGAATTTTGAATACGTTGTGTTCTGATTCGAGCAGGAAAAGAAGCCTTTTTGGAAGAAAACTGGGATTTGTCAGTAAAATTAGTAAGTTGGAGAGATGTGCTGATCCCATAAGAATCAGCAGGAGTAATGATTTGACCTAGAACTGCTTTGTAATATATGCATTCCATTTTTTCTCATGCCGTTCGCATGCAAACATCTACTCGAACATATTTTCAAGTCCCAAAAGGAGCAAGCATGTGTTAAATCATTCGCCTAGGTCGAAGTGACCGTAACTGTCATTCTTGATGGTCTTAATGAATTGACCTTTTGATCTCTGCCTGGTCAGCATGATTGGTGAAGATGTCATAAATTTCCTATTCCCTCTCTGACTTTCTCATTTATCCCGTACATTGGTACAGTTTTGACAGCCTCCAATTTCCTATACATGTTTCCTTCATCTCTAACATAGAATTGTATACAAATCCTCTACAGAATCCGTATCATGAGAGGTTGTATATTCCGGACTACGGGTTGAGTACCCGGACACCGCGCGATAGCAACGGCGCAGTACGCGTCGGGAGTATCGCGCAAAAGTTGCAAACAGAACACGGTACGCAGCATTCATTTTCTTCCCGTAAATGTTGATTCTTATGAAATACTGAATATTGATCATTTGAAAAGAACGTTTTTTTGGTAACATATCCAGAAAAAATCAAAAATTAAGTCCATTTAAGCCGGCCTATGCAGTTACTGTGTGTAAATTCGCCAAGTGAGTGCGTTTCATGAAACGGAGACAAAATCTACTTAAAATCTAACGCGCGTAAAAAACAATTTGGGCTGAGTGTTTCGTACATTTCCAAGTTTATACGTACTTCTTCCACATGCATGGACAAATTGTAGTTTTTCGACAGCCGAATTGGTTAAATAGTTTAGGAGAACAAACTCGACCGTTCAAAATGTGATATCTCTTAAGTGTTCCGGATACTCAACCCGCCCACCCTAACTGAAATTACGCCGAAGTTTACTGTATTTATTTGTTTATTTTAACAGCCTGAACATGATAGAAAGTCTAGAAGCGGCCCCTGAAAATGCTGTTCTTTATCTACTGTTCGGATTGGAGATAGAGCAACGGTAAGTAAAGGTTTTGCTGATAGTTTAACCCTTTAGCCACTGAAGACTCTCGTAGATAATTGGCTTATGGTTTCCTGGAAGGTACAGCGAATAGTTGCCCTTAGTGGTTGGACAAAGACGGGCGTACAATGTATAGCTAGAGCTCAATTTACGGACCTACGGCGTTTGGCGGTTTGGGCGTTGTAGGGAGTAAATAGAGGGCGGTTTTTGCGCGTTTCATGGAACTAGTGGTGTACAATGGATACTAAGGCACAATTTTTACGGACAGCCGGTTTCGGCGTGGTCTAGGGAATAATAAGAGGGGCGGTTTCGGTGCGTTCAAGTCTAAAGGGTTTATCGGAATCGCTGATTTCAGCTGTTGGACATCGGGAGTGGAGTTTACAATCCTATTACATTTATTTAAACACGGTAATAAAAAGAACTTTGCATCAGCCATACCGGTGTTTTTCAGCAAGTCCCGTGCTGACAATAATTTAACAAATAGAAACATTGCAATTAATTAATAAGCTATAATCAAAAACCCAAACAGACAAATAAGCTAATCACATTAAGAAACTACACAAACATACAAAAAACATGAACACTGTACAAATAAAAACTAAAACGAACTAATTAAACAAGACGCCTATACAGAAGACTAAAAACGGAAACAGGCAAATGTAAAGCCTCCATTCTCCATGATACGGAAAACGGGAAAAAAAATCCCGAGAAAAAATGTGAACGTTTAACACAGAAGAAGTGGGGGAAATCATGTATGGCTGAAGTTAATGACCTAAAAATTAGTAGTAAATTACAAAAATAAACAAATATGAAATTGTCTAACAATCATTTTTTAGCTAGATAATCATAATAACATTTCCAAGCATGAGATAATTTTAACTCTCTAACATTGCCAAAGTCCACAGATCGGCACCATATCGTACAGTAACTAAATCCATGGAGGTTTAAATCTCTGGCATTGTTACGAGTTTAATCAAACCTAGGCCAAACCCTCTGTGGGTGCTCTACCAGCGGTACTTCTCACTAACCATGACTACAGCTGTCCATTTCACTGGAGGCTGAGTATGAATCATGCAAGTATTGGGTAATATTTGGTTGGCTTGTGATTTTGGAATAACATAGAAAATGCACGGAAAATAGGCAAAATTGAAAAAAAGATTTTGATTTAGTTGTGGTTATGGAGAAATAAAGGCTTTATTCGTAAGCGTATTGAATCTGTATCACTACATGCTATCTGCCAAAAGAATTTAATGTATGGTTTGGTTTGGATTGGCTTTCTGAGCTCAGAATAAAGGCATCTTTAACAGATGTTTTGGTTTTTAAAATCTGACCTATGTACAGTATCCTCCATGCTTCTAATGCTTTGATAAGGTGTTTAAAAATGAAGCCCTGAAGAAAAATGCCAATTCAACCTATCAGCGCTTTGGAACAGGTGAAAATTAATGAGCAATCATCCCAGTTTTCCCAATAGACTGCTAATAGCTAAAT
>JZLH01S0012970.1:9828-22133 GCA_001188425.1 Eucidaris tribuloides
TCCGGTAACGGACGGACGGACGGAAGGACGGACGGACGGACGGACGGACGGACGCACGGACGGACAACCCGAAAACATAATGCCTCCGGCAACTTCGTTGCGGAGGCATAAAAATATCGGATACACGATAATGATCTCATGATTATTTCAAATATCGCCAGAGGCACGATATGGCCTAAACTATCATCGATGATGAAAACCTGATGGTGTAAATGCATGTACTGCAATGGGAGGGACCAAGAAATTCCCATAGCTCTATAAATACTCTGCACACGAGTGCTTCAGCCTGTAATAGGTAGAAACAGGGAGGTGGAAATACTTGAGAGACCTCCATGCTGTTCAGCTATCAAACTTGTGGTATCAAACGCAGTAGTGCGTTTAGTGTAATTGTATACAAATACTGTCAACATGGCCACCAAAAATGCTACAGTGTATTTATAAACAGTCTGCACCATGATTCTCCCAATCTAGTTACAAGAGGGTCTACAGAAAGCGACATTGTTTTGACCACGTTTTGATAACAGCACTACAGGGTGACCTGTCAATTTAAGCCTAAAATAGATTTGTCTTATTCATCACAAATCTGTTTTTCAACTGAAGCGATAAATCATATTATTGACGATGTTTTTTCCACAATAATCAAATGTGGTTTAGATATCTCCAGCTCTAATAGAGCGACATGAACCACTCAAAAAACTTACTTTCAAGGAACTAAAAAATATATGTAAATCCCGACTAAACTTATGTGCATCTAACAACTAAAGGAAGTATGATTTGGTAACAAGGTCAATAAAATTACCTTTGGTGATGCAACGAAGCTTGCCCAAAGGGGATGGTACTGACACATAAGATCCATCTATTTAAGAAAATGGAAAAATTCAAAATGGAATTAACACAACATAACACTAGAGAACTGAACAAATGTAATCATAAAACATAAAATCCCCTACAATACTTAAAAAGGAAGGGAGGTGGAAGTAAATGCATGGTAGGATTAAACAAGGTGGTTCGCGAACCACGAGTCTCGCCTGATTTCACCATCAATAAAACATGCAATATGACTTTTGACCCCTAGATGACCTTTGACCTCTACATCCTCATCAACAAATATGTGGTATTACCCACTAATCATTTTTTCCAAGTTTGAACACAATTGATGCACAAACAAAGAAATGAGCAAAAGTTAACTTTTGACCCCTAGAAAGTTTGAACACAATTGATGCAGAAATAAAGAAATAAGCAAAAGTTACCTTTTGACCCCTAGATAACCTTTGACCTCACCATCTTCATCAACAAACATTTGGTATTACCCACTGATCATCGGTCGCTTGAGGGCAACATAACAATATTTTTAAAGCCTCATTTTCCCACTCCCTGGTTGACAACAGGTGTTTTCAAGATGCATGATGGACGCTGCAAGTGATTTTTGCAGAAAGTCAACCACTTGAAGAAACATTTAATTGAACGCGATACACTGTTTGCAAATCTCCTGCATGAATGACATGTGATATCTTGCAGTTTGTTGACTAAATGAATAGAAACTCAATAACAAGCCACCCAACATGTACACCATAATTTGTCTATGTCACTGGCATCAGATTGGGGAATGGGGGCACACTCGACGCCCCACATGAAATTTTATCACGGTACAGAAAGGCTTAAATTGAGAAATTTGTGGCCGTATGTTCTTTCCAACCCCCTAGATAATTTGACTCATTCGATCTGAGCCCCCCCCCCCCCAAACTGATTTGGCTCATTACACCACTGGTCTACGTATCAATGTTGTCAACCCATCTCAAAGAAAGCAATGTGTTAAATTGACTGTCACTTTTGACCCATATGAGGGCACATAGATTGTGAAATGCAAGATACTGTCATATCTCTTTACAACAATTCTTACCTCCCCCAGGTTGGGAATAGTCTCCACATGCTGACTCGTCCTGTGGCCTTTTGTGATGCTTGAGTAAAGTTACAATAGCATCATGACCTGGAAATGTAAGAAAAGGATTTAAAATAATTTCATTTACTACCTCCATAGGGTGAGGGATTACATTTACTCACAATTTAGAATACAGGTACATGTATGTGCAATGTTTAGTAAATATTACTAACAATGCATAACTAGATGAAACAAATGAAACAAACTTTGTCATTTATACACCTATCAATTGTAAGATGCACCCCTCGACCCCCGGGAATGGTGCGTCACTTGTCAAACGTGAGTCAGATTTTCATATACCATGACCGACAGTCTCGACTATGATGGACCATTTTCTTACAATGACTGTGCCAAGGTCTATTTAAACGTATACAAACTGACGCACCCATTCTGCTGTGACGGCTGTGAGGACAAATCTTACGATGACGGTAGCCCTGTTCATTATTGTGTTGTAAATGACCCACCCATAGACGCACCATTCCCGGGGGTCGAGGGTGGCGTCTTACAATTGGATAGGTGTAATTAAGTGGCAGTATGATTTGTGACGATATATTTTGTAGTGGTGAGAAAGTGAATATTAGTGACTAACTAAGCCCTTTCAACTAAATATTTTGTGAGAACAACAACTACAATGTAATATATCAACATGTTAAATTCAATGAATGATTCTAAGCATTTAACAAACTCAACTAATCTATATAAAATCAGCTGATAATCATCATGATTCTTCTTGTGCAAATCTGCATTTATTAAACAACAAACAAGAATGAGACCTCATCTGATCTTCTACAACCCTCATCCAAAACCAGAAATATCATACACCCAACACCTAATCTACTCATACTCATTCACAATTACAACTCTGTCATACCCTAATACCTCAGCACAATACAATGTTGTCAGTTCTCAACTTGAGTACCCTTTTCACAGAACTCATACTTATCTTGCAGGTGCGACATAACCGCTTGTCCGATGGCCCGGCAGGACCAAGTTAAACATCACAGTCGGCCAAGCATTTTGAGTGTCAACTAAACAATACTTTGCCTGAATCGGCAAGTATAATTTGCAAAGCAAACCTAAGTAAATACCAAAACTGTACTGAAACAAATGAAATAATTGCTGTTTTTTAGGAGGAACGCTGGCCAAAACTACGGCAATTATTTGCTCAAATGCTTCTGCAAAGACGCAAACTGAACAGTGCGAGCAGTCGCAAATTTTGAAGGAGGTTCTACCAACAGAGACATGTGCATGGCCTGATAACTTGTCCAAGAAAAAAATAAACATCGCGGAAAATTGTGGCAAGGATTGAAGAAATAACAGAAAGTATTCAGTGAAAAAAATGACTGAGAGTATCAGAAAAGGTAAGCAGAATGTTTAAAATCACCAGAAAATATATCACCTCCAAAACCTTGCTGTTTAGCCGACTAGAGACTGCTCAGCCTCAGTCCCACATGTGTTAAATGGTGTATGTGAGTTTGTATTTTCAAGTCTTAACTTACGATATTGGCGGGATATTTCTGCATTTGAAAATGATAAATCTGACCATGAAAGTGTAATAGGAGATTCAGAAATAATATTTTTGATATCATAAGTGGATTTTAAGAGGGATACTTGGTCAAAAAGTGGCAAATTTAGCACCTGGAAACATAGCTACATGACCCATTCAGTCACTGAATCATCCCCTGAACTCTGGGGTTGGAAGATGGCAGGCGTGGTGTCCAGTTCCCTGGCTAGGCTAGTGGTTTTATGAAGAACTTTGTTACTAAGTATTTCCCAAGGTGTGTACTCTTTCTAATAAATTCTGATTAAGGTATCATTTCAAAGATTTTGAATAAGATAAGTGGAATATTCTAGCAAGTTTGGGTGAAAGGGAAATGGAGAATAGACACTAAAACTTTAGTTTACGCTGATCTACATTTTCCAACTTTTTTTTTTAGTACTGGGTTTGGGAATCAATTATGCATTCCTACGAGGATAATAGACTACCACGAAGTTTTTAATGTCCACAAATTAACTCTTGGTTGTATAGGCGGTGATCCGGTGTGGGATTATATGACCCACCCCCTCGTGGGAGGGGGTTATCCCCCTTGATTTTTGAAGCTTAATATTTCCCAAAATTTGTTAGCATTTTTGATAAATTTTATAGACGCTAAAAATGTACTAAACACTTTTCTGTAACACTTTATAAACACTTGAGCATTTTTATCTGGAAACATATGTAGCTGAAATTATGTTTATCTACATGTATATGATACCAAAAGTTTGTGGTTATTTCTAGAACACTTCATTAACACTTGAACAAATTTAATATGAAATCATAACACGTTTAAGTTTGTGTGTTGAAAATCACAATCTCATCAACAAACATTTTTATGAACACCTACGGTAAATCACTAGATGTTCACAAAAATGTGTATTAATGCTGTGCTGTCTCCCCCCCCCCCCTCCCACAATACGAAATCGCCACTACCGCTTGCTGGAACACATTGTTATAATCGTTTATATCTGTAATATATGATGAACGAACGCAATTAAAAAAATGATCATTGATTTTCATAAATATGACAAAAATCATTGATGTGAAAATTTGTGGTTACAGTGTATACATGTACAGTGTTATGTATATTTTTATGTATATCTACATGTATACATATTCAGCACACAAATGAATAATATTTCTATCATTTTATCGGGCAAGCAAAAACTTCATTCGGGCAAGCATTTTTGAGCTGTTTGAAAATTCACTTGCCCGATAGGGCAAGTGGCCCAAAAAAGTTATGTAGCACCCTGTATCTTGTTATCAAAAGTCTAAGTACTCAAACTCAAACTACAGTTCTTGTACTTAGGCTACAAAATACTCGAAACTCGACATCCCAAAATTGTACTTGAACATGTCAGTAGTCAAACTCTATACAAAAATTCCACGGCCAATGAAAAAACAAAGGTACAAAAATATTGACCTCAATGTACTGATATTTGATACCGATCTGACACTGAAAGAGAGCTGAATGTAGGACCATACGTTTAAGACCCATCCGCCATCTGTGGTGTACATAACCAATTACGTACGTAGTAATCTGTTAGCTGATGACAGACTAGTCCAATGAATATGACCACATAATGGACTCCTTTTTGGCACTTGGGCTAGTTGTTTATTATTGGACCAGTTCAATGTAAAATCTCACTGAAAAGGTTTATCATGAGTTCATATATATCAAACAGTGTATACCAGTGCATGGGTTCAAAAGTACTCGGATTTGTACTCAAGATTAGAAGTACTAGTACTTGTACTTGTAGTCGTACTCAAAACTACTAGTACTTGTACTTGGAAACCAATTCTTGTACTGGGCTGGCAAAGTACTCGATGGTTCTTGGTACTCGGGGGAAAAAGGTACTCAGTTGCAACATTGGACAATACCCACCTCTCTGATAAGCCCAAACTAAACAGGTCTGTTCTTGGTCCTTTTCTGAGTCTCCATTTTGCTCCGATGCCACTAGATTCATATCAGCTCCATTCTCTAGTAACAGCTGTACCAGTGGATAGTGGCCATGGTAACAGGCGCTATGGAGAGCTGGATACAAGACAATGAAAATCAAGCACTATGTCAGGTGGTCTGATATAGTAATGAACATTGTGTTTTAGATATGCACACCACATCTGTTTTTGCTCAGATGTGATCCAGCATTAACCAGTAGATAATGATTTAATTCTAATATAACATTCATTCATACAGAATATTGCTCAATATAAGTGCTGCTTCCAAAAAGTTAACCCGTTGCCTCTGAGATTCTGAAAATCCCACAGAGTTAACACAGGGCACATCCGGTTCCCATAGCCAACGGGTTAACAAATTACAAAATTAAAATCAGCACCATAAATTTTTTAGAAGTTTAAGTTTTTAGTCAAAAATTTTGTTTCATTTTGGTGTACAAACATTACATTAGATACTTGCATCAAGGTAATGGACGGATCAGTAAAGATGAGAGAGTTTGACTTTCGATATAAAGTTAATCAATGAACCATACATAGATAGAGATTCTAGGAAAAATCTTGCACTGAATTACAGGAGATGTGCACATTATCATATGCTGTCAAGTTTCTCCCATTAGCTGTTATATCAAGACCTTTGTCTTTAATGCATGAAAAACAATTTGTTCTTACCAGTATGACCATCCCTGCCTTGAAAATTAATATTGACCTCTTCTTGTTCCAGGAGAAATGTCACAAGTTCCAGATTCCTACCATAAGTACAAGCGCTGATGTGAACACACAATAAAAGCTATAGTTAGTAACAGCAAATTCTATAAGGAGGGGAAAATAATTGTAAACTATGAGTAAAAGTATTCCACCCCCACCACCTCCACTTAGCTTAAACGTACAGGAATATAGACCAGTTTCACCGGCATTTGTGTTTGAGAATACTTATATGAATAGATAATTTACTTACAGAGAAAAGGAAACGCTTTATAAGAGAAATTGAGACCAAATATTGGAGGTCTCAGACTCGAAAACACAGGTCTCGATCTCAGACTCAGAAGCAAAAAGGTCTTGGTCTTGGAAGTGCAAGTCTCGGTCTTGGAGGTGCAAGTCTCGGTCTCGACACTCAAGGTCTCGGTCTCGAAAAAATGATCAAGGTCTCTGCCTCTGTCTCGGAACAAAAAAGTCATCGGCTCTCGTAGGTGCAAAATCTCTCTCTCAGTCTTGTCTTGGAACAAATGTGTGGAAAACAATTCAGGACAGACAGATGTACAGACGGACAAGGGCAACCCTTAATGACTTTGTCTGCAGGGGCACAAACATTTTTTACAGTACAGTTCGATGACATTTGAAGACAATTCAAACTTGGAGACTAATCTACAGATGAATTAGAAAATATACATATATACAGCATCAATATTAACACAGAAAGGTTACTGCAATGACTTGAACTGTCGCAGGTGAATATTTTTCTTCCATCTACATCAAAAAACATCCACATCCTCACCTGTGTAAAGGAGTTTCAGAGAATATATTCTCAACAGATAGACTGGTGGGTCCCGTCTTGGTGATCATTGCCTTCACTATGTCTATTCTCCCACTGTAGCAAGCCCTGAAGAAAAAGGAACCAAAAATAGGATTGCCGCTTTATTTACATTATACCTGTAGCATAATCACATTTCAGTACAACATATTGTACAAAGAGCTTAAACTAGAATACTAGTTATGATTTCCATTTTGATAGCTTGAAAAAAAAATTCAGAGGCACAATTATGCTAAAATTAATCAATTTCAGGCATTGAAAGTAAAAATAAACACAATTACATGAATTAATTGAAAACACACATTCTGTATTGACTTTGTACACAAAATCATATTTTTCCCCATTTTCGGTCGGATAAACACTTACAAAAAGTTACACCACCGAACCATGCATTCGGGCAACAAAAATTGGGTCTCAAAATATGTAGGAAATTCGAAAGAGAAAATTCATGAAGGACCACCGTAAGAGCATTGTGTGTTGTGGAGCAAACTTGCAAAACTTCAGGGGGGGGGAGGCCTGATGCTCCCCCCTCCCCCCAATCTTTTTAGGGACCCTTGGGATGTAGAGATTGTACAGGAGCCAAGGACACAGCCCACAGAGACAACTGCTTTCCATGAAGGCCTACAAAATATGATAACCTTTTCACTCAAACTAAGGTTGTTTTGCATAAAAATGCCTCTTTCCTACAAAGTACTTGTTTGTTTGACAGTATAGGTAAAGATGACATGGGATAACATGATAGATAGATAGGTAAGATAACCATCTCTTGGTGTGAGAAGAACCAGTCTCTGTACAAGCCCATAGTGCCCAGGGGGTTAAATGTATTTATGTGTGGACAGAACTTACAAGTGTAGAGGGGTATCTCCATATATGTTGACTTCATGTGCTTTGGTCCCTAGTATTGGTTGAAGAAGATATTCCACCGTCGTTAGGTGGCCTGCTCGACAGCTGAAGTGAAGGGGCGTGTGCTGCTCATTGTCTTGTGCATTGACTATGGGTGTACATGGAACACAAATACGAAATAGAAACATAAAATTGTTTTGATTGGACTGTTTCAGTCGGGTTCCGGATTTCTGACAGCAACAGAGATTGCCAAAATAAAAGTGGAATGGAACCTAAATATCTTCCTGCATTCAGAGAATACAGAACAATAAAAGAAATAAAACAGTGAAAGTTAAAGCAAATTAGGTTGGCCCTTTCAAGAGTTACGAAAGTTCAAAGTTTATTTAAAGTTATTACGGAGGATTCTTAAATTGGCAACTCTACCAGTTTTTGAGATGAAAGTGTGGAGAACTCCCCATTGGTTTTGTACACAAATTTTCACCTATTCTCATTATTTACGAAACATCTGATTGCCTGTTGCTTGTACAAGTATGTCCCAGCAAAAATGATTCTACTTGTTTTTCTGAAAGAATTTATTACCTTCTCAATTGACATTTCAGAAAAACATAAATTTGTGAACAAACCCAATGGGGAGTTCACACTTTCATCTCAAAAAGTTGTAGAGTTGCCAATTTAAAAATCCTCAATAATAAGGATTAAATAAACTTTTAACATTCATAACTCTTGAAACAGTTCAGTCAAATTTTCTGTACAACTGACATTATACTCTACATACCGTTCCACGATATAGCAAAATATTTTTGCTGAAGAAAAAAGAAGGGTTAAAGTATAAATTCCAAAAAACAGAAATGGCAAAATCCCTTCAGTCCAATTTACTTATTCCTTCGCTTAAGGAATAATGTCGTCATGAATTTGAAAATTTGAATCTTCTACCTCTACTTGAAGTTAAGCGTATCATACATGGCAATTACCACTTCAATCATGGACAGCGCCATCTATTAGCAAATTTTTGGTTTTTGTGTGCTTTATCACGGCACATAGCTAGCTGCAGAATTTTTCCAAGGCTTTGTTTTTGTACCTTAATCACAGACACTATCAGCATGAGGGATTCCACTCAGCTTAAACGTACAGGAATATAGACCAGTTTCACCGGCATTTGTGTTTGAGAATACTTATATGAATAGATAATTTACTTACAGAGAAAAGGAAATACTTTATAAGAGAAATTGAGACCAAATATTGGAGGTCTCAGACTCGAAAACACAGGTCTCGATCTCAGACTCAGAAGCAAAAAGGTCTTGGTCTTGGAAGTGCAAGTCTCGGTCTTGGAGGTGCAAGTCTCGGTCTCGACACTCAAGGTCTCGGTCTCGAAAAAATGATCAAGGTCTCTGCCTCTGTCTCGGAACAAAAAAGTCTCGGTCTCGGAGGTGCAAGTCTCTCTCTCAGTCTTGTCTTGGAACAAATGTGTGGAAAACAATTCAGGACAGACAGATGTACAGACGGACAAGGGCAACCCTTAATGACTTTGTCTGCAGGGGCACAAACATTTTTTACAGTACAGTTCGATGACATTTGAAGACAATTCAAACTTGGAGACTAATCTACAGATGAATTAGAAAATATACATATATACAGCATCAATATTAACACAGAAAGGTTACTGCAATGACTTGAACTGTCGCAGGTGAATATTTTTCTTCCATCTACATCAAAAAACATTCACATCCTCACCTATGTAATGGAGTTTCAGAGAATATATTCTCAACAGATAGACTGGTGGGTCCCGTCTTGGTGATCATTGCCTTCACTATGTCTATTCTCCCACTGTAGCAAGCCCTGAAGAAAAAGGAACCAAAAATAGGATTGCCGCTTTATTTACATTATACCTGTAGCGCAATCACATTTCAGTACAACATATTGTACAAAGAGCTTAAACTAGAATACTAGTTATGATTTCCATTCTGATAGCTTGAAAAAAAATTTCACAGGCACAATTATGCTAAAATTAATCAATTTCAGGCATTGAAGTAAAAATAAACACAATTACATGAATTAATTGAAAACACACATTCTGTATTGACTTTGTACACAAAATCACATTTTTCCCCATTTTCAGTCGGATAAACACTTACAAAAAGTTACACCACCGAACCATGCATTCGGGCAACAAAAATTGGGTCTCAAAATATGTAGGAAATTTGAAAGAGAAAATTCATGAAGGACCGCCGTAAGAGCATTGTGCGTTGTGGAGTAATCTTGCAAAACTTCGGGGGCTGGGGGGGAGGCCTGATGCTCCCCCCTCCCCGCAATCTTTTTAGGGACCCTTGGGATGTAGAGATTGTACAGAAGCCAAGGACACAGCCCACAGAGACAACTGCTTTCCATGAAGGCCTACAAAATATGATAACCTTTTCACTCAAACTAAGGTTGTTTTGCATACAATGCCTCTTTCCTACAAAGTACTTGTTTGTTTGACAGTATAGGTAAAGATGACATGGGATGACATGATAGATTGATAGGTAAAGATAACCATCTCTTGGTGTGAGATGAACTGAGCTCTGTACAAGCCCATAGTGCCCGGGGGGTTAAATGTATTTATGTGTGGACAGAACTTACAAGTGTAGTGGGGTATCTCCATATATGTTGACTTCATGTGCTTTGGTCCCTAGTATTGGTTGAAGAAGATACTCCACCGTCGTTAGGTGGCCTGCTCGACAGCTGAAGTGAAGGGGCGTGTGCTGCTCATTGTCTTGTGCATTGACTATGGGTGTACATGGAACACAAATACAACACAGAAATATAAAATGTAGAGGTATTACTACTGGGGACGAGTCATGACAGAATTTCTTGAAACCAGGTTTTGATTGGACTGTTTCAGTCAGGTTCTGACTTTCTAACAGCAATAAAAATTGCCAAAATTAAGGACAAATATGACATAATTCATGCATCATTTCCAGGTGTGGAAGGGGGGGGGGGTGTTAAGACAATTTTCTCTGATGAAAGAGTGACAAAAGTTTCTTTTTTTACATTAAAAAAGTAGTTTTCAATGGTCACTTGGTTCTGATGATATGATGTACCATAGTCCATACAACTAACATTACATTCTAAGTACCATTCCCACAACATCGGAAGATATTTTTGCTGACGAAAACAGAAGGGTTAAAATATCAGTTCCAAAAACAGAAATGGCAAATCACTTCAATTTCATCTTACTTACTTTTTCACTCATGGATCATTTTTGATCATTGTTGTCATGAATTTGAAAATCTGAATCTTCCACGTCTGTGTAAAATTAAGCATATCATACACAGCAACTGCCATTTGAATCATACACAGCGCCATCTATTAATAAATTTCTGGTTTTCTGCGCTTGATCATGGCACACAGCTAAATGCAAAATTTTTCCATGGCTTCATTTTTAAACTTTAATCACAAATGCTATAAGCATGAGGGATTTTGTTGCAGGGCTTGACAAACCTAGGTGCCCAAGTGCTCGGGGCACCTGAAAATCACGGTCGGGCTCTCATAATAAAAGAAGGACCTGTCCAATCAGGCAGTGCCTTTTTTGCAATGATCGATTGACAAAAACTTGGTCTAGATGATACATTTGGATTTTACTGTCGGGCACTTGAATTCAAATTCAAGTGCCTGACTGGACAGGCAAAAAAAAGGTTTTTGTTGAGGCCTGACGTTGCTCAGATTTTTCAAACTGGTAACATTGCGAAATGATGCCTTCAACCAGGACAGAAAATAAAATTAAATTTTTCGGGGCTACTTTCAAGCCCGATTTAGTGATTTTAGTATGTTATACATTGAAACCTATAAGGAAAATTGAGGGCTGTTTTGTGATTTTAGGGGGCTATTTTGTTAATTTTGGGGGCTAAATCGCCCTCAGCCCCAGTGTATTTCCTACGCTGCCTTCAACAGTTTTGACATTCTTACTAATACTTTCATTGTAGATCTTTACTCACCGTCAGCCTTGTTATTTCTCCTGCCCTTTACAAGCAGCTCTGTGATGGACTGATAACCCTTTGCACAGGACAAGTGGAGGGGGACATCTCCCACCTCACCAGGCAGGTTCACATCAGCGCCATGATTTATCAGACACTTCACCACCTTGGAATGTGAAAAGAACAAGGCTGAATTTCAGGTATGAGAAACTGATATGAAACTGATATAGCAGGATTACGTTTGTTCATATGCAGAATACTTTGGTGTATTTATGACGGTTTCTCATCCTTTCTTCATTACTTTGAGAAATGTAAACCTCCTCCACATCATCATGCCATCATTATCACTATCACCAATACTGTTATCTCAATATCTCTGTCATCAGCATATCATTAATTTAGGATAATCATTACTATATTCATCGTCATCATCAACATCAGAGTTGCCAACATCTGCTGACCAAAAATCATACTGATCCATAGTAAAAATAACACTTTGAATGAAAAAACATATCTTGGTACAAAAATTGGTAAATTACACTTATTAAGCAT
>JZLH01S0012975.1:7127-18154 GCA_001188425.1 Eucidaris tribuloides
AGGCGCTCGGCATTTTAGAACAGAGAAGGGTAGTAATAACATTTATGTTATGCAGGACCCACTGGCAGAACAGTCTATTTGACTAAAGTGGCTACCCTGGGTAAATAAGACGTTATTATTATGTTGTCATTCAGAGTTTACCATTATACGAGAAGCACTAGTTACTAACATTAGACTCCACCATTATCATAATAGTGTGCAGGAAATAGAAATCCACATCTCTGACCTGTTTGGTTTGTACAGGAAAGTTAGATAGCTCCACCTAGAAATAAATGTTTCTACCATAATGAGCTCTTGAGTGTTCTAGTGTGATGCTAGAGAGTTGCATACAACAACATACTTTATACCCCACCTTTCCCCACATCAGATGAGAGAATTTTTCTTTTTGGTGGGGGATAAAAATTGCTTTTATATTTAACCTGCATCTGGTCTTGCACTTATCACAACATTTGACAATAAAGCAATCATTGTCAGAGGAATTAGATTTTTGTTTTTGTTTTTGTTTTTTTTTTCAAATTATTTCTCCAAACTAAGTTCATGGACTCATGATACAGTAGAAATTCACGATACCATAGCCAGTTTACAGGGATGGAATCGGGGCCAAATTTTGCTGGCCTTGGCCTTGGCCTCGGACCGAGTCACGTGTACAAAGTCTATGGGAAAAATATTTTTGCAGCGGCCTCGTGACTCGGAACGGTCGGTCTCGACTCCATCCCTGCAAGTTTATATCGCTCATGTTGATCATAGTCTCAGTCTTTCAGACACTGTTTGACTGTACTCCATAACAGATCTGTGCTCTTTGTGGCGTTTCTGGGAATCCAGGTTGTACTTGAATGGCTTCCGAGTGCTGTGGCCATTGTTGAAGGAGATATTCTGTAAGAAGCCATTGTCGTCACAATGACCTGACTAAGCACCTGCTCCTTGTCAATGATCTTGTTGCAATGAAGTAGATCCTCTAATCCCCTGTTGTGGGTAGTTTAAGCTTTCCAGTCAAGGCAGGATAGCTAACAAGTTTGAAAGCTATGGTACATCCCTACAGACTAAATTTAAACAATGTTTGGTCCCCAGGTCTTTGTACAATTACAACTTCATTTGCCATTTCATAACTTTGTGTAATAACATAAAGCAGAAAAAAAATACAGAGTATAACCCTTTTCTCTACAGTTCATTTAAAAAATACTGGTCAGTTCATCCATTCGCATCTAGTGTATGGGCCTTTTTACTTGGGGGGGGGGGGAGGGGGCGGAGGATATGACATTCTTTGCCCAAATTATTAAAATTGTACGTTGAGACCCTATCAGATTGCAGTAAATAATACTGGTGATGGGTAATTATTTTGTGTTTTGGGGTGTTATCTATTCTTGAAAACGCTATCATGTAGGTCAGATATCAAAAGTTTTACAATTTTTTTAATGGGCCTTCCACAAACCAATGAATAATCTTTTGTCTTTTGATAAACTATGTACTAAGCACCATACATGTGGATACTACTTATGAAATTTGCAGTAAACCCACTAAAAAGTTACATCCTGTGAAAAATTGAATACCAGAAAGTGAAGATGAGTGGTTATTCGATAGAAATATGTCCCCTATATTGCCCAATTCCTGTTGCCCTTATGCATGGGTGTAATTATGTGCCGAGAAGAATTTCTGTCAATCACTCATTCACCATTATTAGAGGGATTCCCCCCAGTCCCATCTATACTAAGAAATTTTCTGGCGTGCGTTCTTTTAAATGTAGTCATATTTTGTTCTCCCCCAGAGAAACCCAGTCAGAGGGGCCCTTAGATAAGTGAATCCATCGCCCTACGCCCCCGCATCTTATATTTCAGCACCACCCTAGAACGGAATGATAGTTCACTTTTGTATTTTCTCAGAGTCGACAAGTTTGGAACCAATAATATTCTGTTCTTCACGTGCCATCAAGGACTTGAGTGGAAATTGTCAATTGAGAGTTCGTGGAAAGTTTTTTTTTTCTTGTTTGATTCAATTTTAAGTGAAATCTGTTTGAGATCTGATGCCCACATGATAAAATTTGCTTCTTGCAAAGGTACAGTAGTTTGGGGAATATGTGCATATACCCCTTGATGATTTGGCCTCTTTTGATACAGATTTTGTAAAACAATATTTGTAAAACGCAAAGTTACCCAACCATATTATACGATAATCCACGGTCGTAAATGGTGTCAAGTTCAGGAAGACGATGGGATTTAACCGTATTAACAACGAAAATGGCCAATATATTTTAGAGTGGCACCACAGGTATAAAATGTGTCAAAAGTGTTGAACGATTGCTCCCAAGTGGCATTGGTCACGTAAACGTCTTCCAGAAAAAGTAGGTTTTCTCGGTTCGTACGTGGGGCGTAAATTGGGTAATTATGCGTCATCGATAATTTCCACCAGCATATTGCGAGCTACTGGTAATTGTGCTGGCGTCTCATTGTGGTCCCTGAGGGTGAGCTTTTTATAATGTGTGTATGTCACGTGGGAAGGGAGATGGTGGGCTTTACTCCCGCATGCCGCATTTGTGCTGAAGTTTTGTCACCGTCGCAGTGGTCACTCCTTAGCTGTAAAGTGTTGCTCATTCCTCTTATTTGCATTATATGCTGACGAGCACTTATGACAAAATTTTGTAAACATAGTCAGCTATCAAGGGGACATCCCAACTACTTGACTCACAGTATCTAAAAGATTGTTCAGTAGTTCTCAGATCTAGTGTATACACATTTTCTGTAAAACTTGTGAAATTTCAATAAAATATCAAATTTTCACAATTTCACCCCAAAAATAGACTTTTGAGACAATCTTGCACCCAAAACTGACCTGTTCCAGATGGTTTAGGTATTAACCAAAAATGTTATCACACTAGTTGTCAGCTAGAAGCAATTAAAAATTTTAGCATTTTTTCAAGTTTTAGCACGGAATCGCCCTTATGTTATGCAGGGCCCACTGGTAGAACAGTCTATTTGACTAAAGTGGCTACCCTGGGTAAATAAGACATTATTATTATGTTGTCATTCGGAGTTTACCATTATACAAGAAGCACTAGTTACTAACATTAGACTCCACCATTATCATAATAGTGCACATGCAGGAAATAGAAATCCACATGTCTTCCCTGTTTGGTTTGTACAGGAAAGTTTGATAGCTCCACCTAGAAATAAATGTTTCTACCATAATAAGCTCTTGAGTGTACTGGTATGATGCAAGAGAGTTGCATACAACTTTATACTTTATACCCCACCTTTCCCCCACATCAGATGAGAGATTTTTTTCTTGGGGGGGGGGGGATAAAAATTGCTTTGATATTTAACCTGCATTTGGTCAACACTTATCACAACATTTGACAAATAAAACAATCCTTGTAATGTCAGAGGAATTAGATTTGTTTTGTCTTTTTCAAAAATATTGCTCCAAACAAATTTCATGGACTCATGATACAGTACAATTCACCATACCATAGCAAGTGTACAGGGATGGAATTGAGGCCAAATTCTGCCGGCCTTGGCCTTGGCCTCGGACCGAGTCACGTGTACAAAGTCTATGGGAAAAATATTTTTGCAGCGGCCTCGTGACTCGGAACGGTCGGTCTCGACTCCATCCCTGCTAGTTTATATCGCTCATGTTGATCATAGTCTCAAGTCTTTCAGATACTGTTTGACTGTACTCCATAACAGATCTGTGCTCTTTGTGGGGTTTCTGGGAATCCGGGTTGTACTTAAATGGCTTCCGAGTACTGCGGCCATTGTTGAACCCTTATTCCTTAAGAAACCATTGTCGTCACAACTGCCTGACTAAGCACCTGTTCTTGTGAATGATCTTGTAGCAATGAAGGAGATCCTCTAATCCCCTTTTGTGGGTAGTTAAAGCTTTCCAGTCAAGTCTACTTGGCTAACAAGTTTGAAAGCTACACACGTACGTTGCACCCCTCATAGACTAAATTTAGACAGGCTTCCCAGGTCATTGTACAATAACTTCATTTGCCATTTCATAAATTGGTGTGATACATGTTACATAAAGCAGAAAAAAAATTAGACCATGACGCTCTTCTCTTGTTTTTAAATGAAAAAATTCGTGTCAGTTCATACAGTCGCATAGGTGTATGGCAGGGATGTAGTCGAGACCGTATTTAGTCGGCCTTGGCCTTGGCCTCGGACCGAGTCACGTGTACAAAGTCTATGGGAAAAATATTTTTCCAGCGGCCTCGTGACTCGGAATGGTCGACCTCGACTATATCCCTGGTGTATGGGCCTCATCACTTGGGGAGGGAGAAGGAATATGACATTCTTTGACCGAATTGCTAAAATTATGCAATGAGAGTTGAGACCCTATCAGATGGCATTAAATAATAGTGGTAATGGGCAATTGTTTTGTGTTTTGGGGTGTTTGTCCATTCAAACACCAACATGTAGGTCAGCTATCTAAGTTTGACATTTTTTTTAGAATGGGTCTTTCACAATGGTAACCAATGCCATTAAGGGAATTATTCAGACATCATCTTTTGTCTATGTTTGGTACTAGCATGCACCAATTCATATACCACTTATGAAATTTACAGTAAACCCACTAAAAAGTTACATCCTGTGAAAAATTGAATACCAGAAAGTGAAGATGAGTGGTTATTCGATAGAAATATGTCTCCTATATTGCCCCAGTTCCTGTTGCCCTTATGCATGGGTGGAATTATGCACAGAGAAGAATTTCTGTCAATCAATCACTCACCATTATTCGAGGGATTCCCCCTAGCCCCATCTATACTAAGAAATTTTCTGGCGTGCGTTCTTTTAAATATAGTCATATTTTGTTCTCCCCCAGAGAAACCCAGTCAGAGGGGCCCTTAGATAAGTGAATCCATCGCCCTACGCCCCCGCATCTTATATTTCAGCACCATGCAAGAAGAGAAGGGTAGTTCACTTTTGTATTTTCTCAGAGTCAACAAGTTTGGAACCAATAATTTTCTGTTCTTCACGTGCCATCAAGGACTAAGAGTGGAAATTGTCAATTGAGAGTTCGTGGAAATTTTTTTTTCTTGTTTGATTCAATTTTAAGTGAAATCTGTTTGAGATCTGATGCACACGATAAAATTTGCTTCTTGCAAAGGTACATGTACAGTAGTTTGACTTTGGGGAAAATGTGCATATACCCCTTGATGATTTGGCCTCTTTTGATACAGATTTTGTAAAACAATATTTGTAAAACGCAAAGTTACCCAACCATATTATACGATAATCCACGGTCGTAAATGGTGTCAAGTTCAGGAAGACGATGGGATTTAACCGTATTAATGATGAAAATGACCAATATATTGTAGAGTTGCACCATAGGTATAAAATGTGTCAAAAGTGTTGAACGATTACTCCCAAGTGGCACTGGTCACGTTAATGTCTTCCAGAAAAAGTAGGTTTTCTCGGTTCGGTTTGTACGTGGGGCGTAAATTGGGTAATTATGCGTCATCGATAATTTCCACCAGCATATTGCGAGTTACTGGTAATTGTGCTGGCGTCTCATTGTGGTCCCTGAGGGCGATCTTTTTATAGTGTGTGTATGTCACGTGGGAAGGGAGATGGTGGGCTTTACTCCTGCATGCCGCATTTGTGCTGAAGTTTTGTCACCGTTGCTGTGGTCACTCCTCAGTTGTAAAATGTTGCTCATTCCTCTGATTTGCATACATGTGCTGATAAGCACTAATATGACAACATCATATACCCATAGCCAGGGCTTTACATTAATGTTTTAAAGTCACTTGCCCTTCGGTCAAGTAATATTACTGTTAGATTTTTACTTGCCCAAAAATAACAACGGATAAAACAAAGTATTTCTCTTTACGTTTATTAACTACTGCCTTTTATGTGGTATTGGAAGTTCATTTTATACTGAGGGTTGTAAAAGGTATGATTTATAACCTTAAAATTAAACAGGACTTCATACAATTTTACCAAGCCACCATCAGACAGACAACACATACATGTAGTTGATGTTTTACACTCAAACTTCCAACTCAATCACAGTACATAAATGAAGTACAATGAACAAAATAATATGAAGAAAATTTTTATTACTGATGACAATTTATGGTGTTTCACATATTTGGATATGCGTTCCTCATTGAACCCGTTGGCTATGGGAACCGGATGTGCCCTGTGTTAACTCTTTGGGATTTTCAGAATCTCAGAGGCAACAGGTTAACATCTGTCATCAAATTTTTTCTAGCCTACTCAGGCAAGTAAATTTTCAATTATTGATTGTTAACTTGCCTGACATGTAATTTTACTTGCCCCAGGTAAGCGGGCAAGTGCTAGTGTCAAGACCTGCCATAGCTACACACGCGCATACACAACAGTAATATGCTGATTGGCATATCCATTCATATTTTTTTTATCATTATTTGTAAATTTATTTACTTCTTTCAAAATTTATACATTTTTTAATGTGAAATAACTTATTACTTATTTGTTCATCTATTGATAATTGTAATTTTTCTTTTTCATTTATGTGTAAAATAGTGTACTTATTTATTAATTTTGTATGTATTCATTAATTTATTCATCTATTCAATGTAGTCTTTACATATTTTTCTCTGTATAACAGGTTGCAGGCAGAAAGGGCTTCCCTCATGTGATATACGCTCGGATATGGAGGTGGCCAGACCTACACAAAAATGAACTCAAACATCTCAAATTCTGCCAGTTTGCATTTGATCTCAAGTGTGACAGTGTCTGCGTAAATCCCTACCACTATGAGAGGATAGTATCACCAGGAATTGGTAAGTAAATTGCTCATTTACTCATAAAAAAAAAAAACCTGGATTCATTCAGCTAGAAATGGAACAAGTTGGAGAAACTTATCAGCCATTCTGTGTAAGTGTCACGTGAGTCACGCATGTTGTATACCACACAAGTCACAAGCCAGGATATAGATTAAAAAACACGAGAAAATAGTGAAGCTGATTGCTTTACCTGGTCACGTACTGTAAAGTCATCTGTACCCTGGCTTGTGACTCGTGACATACAGCTAATATGTGACTCGCGTGACACTTATACAGAATGGCTGTTATGAAGAAATCATCCCCAACCCGTAATGGATTGTTTACTTGCCATAGAAATAGGTCATTTGAAAAATAATATTATTTATTTATTCATTTGTTTATTTTGTTTGTTTGTGTGTTTTGTGTTTGAGATGTATGTCATTCGTCACCCATCACAATGCTCAAGAGTAGAAAACAGCATTGCAGTGGAATTCCTGTCACAGACTGACTACTACCATGATGCACACACACAAAATCTTCTGACGTACAGAGTAAAATGTTAGAAAAATAAGCACTCACTGGCTTTGTGTATCACATACTACCGAATGTGACATTTAAAAAAATATTGAGTCATCATTCTGTGATTTTCACCAGTTGTGAATACACTTGGTAATAGTATTTTTCCTTCATCAATTTTTTACTTCCTCATTACGTGATTTAAATGTAGTACATAGTATGTACCTTAGTTCTGTCATCATGTATCATGCGTGTAGCCCGGTAGGTCCGTAACGAGACGGGTCTAGCGTGTGCTGGCGCTGTCATGACTAACAAGGTTATGTGCTGACGGGTTAAAGAGGTCTGACGATAACTTGTCAGTATGCCTACCTCTTCACACATTTTTCCCTCCCAAGTGTGCATTTTGTCAACTAATCAGGCTCTGGTTTTACGCTGGATAACGCTCAGCTATGCCATCGTCGCGCCGATTGTAAAACCGCTGCCGTTCGAAGACCGCACGTTGGCATGTACGCGTAAAACTACGAATAAATAGAATGCAGTCAATGTTGTGGTCAGTACACGCTATTCAGACCTATTCCTGTTATTGCTCACCCAATTTCTGGTTAATTGACAGAAACGCTGCTAGGTAGGCAGGTCATTTGGTTGAATTTACTCCCACTTCCCTGGTTTTATTATAACTCCACCAAACAAGTTTGAAGGGGGTAGCAACGTACGGTTAGGCAGGCTGGCGGGCGGGCGGTCGGTCCATTGCAAATCTTGCGGATCGATCCACATCCTCAGTTTTTGAGCAATGCTGATGAAATTTGATACACAGATTAGTTTGGGGGTGAAAATATGGAAGACACATATTTTTTTAGGTGGCAGAAGCTGTGTTGCCATGGTAACAGCATTTTATGCTGATAAATAAGGGTCCTGATGGGCGGGGGTATTGGTTACCTTCTGTGATATTTCTACTCTGTTTTGTTTTATAAATCATTGTTCGAACATAGGTGATCATTGTATCTTCCACTAGGTCCTCGAGCCTTATTTGGTATTGATTTTCTTCTTTCGAAAAACTTGCAATAACTTGGGCAAGAGAATTATATCAGAACAAGTTCCCGCCAAAATGTCATTTTTTTCAATTGCTAATATTTTTTTTTCAATACGATGGCCTGTACTCAGATATTACAGAAAAGTATGTGGGAAAACTTGAAATTTTAACAACCCTATCATTTATAATATTATATGGAACTGTAGACTGGTCTTTAAAGCATCAATTCTGAGCCCAACACATTGATTAGGTAGAGGGATAAATCAAGAGTGACAAGCCATTGAAGGATACCATGGGAGAGGGGCAGGGGGGGAATTTGGGCTCTTGGTATACTAATGAACAGCTTCGTGCAGCAATCTCACTGTATTCTTCATAATATATTTTTGTTGAAACTTAACAAATATCTGGAAATCTACAGGTGACATTTTGCTACTTCCACCTCCCCCTATTTCATGGAAATACTTTGGCAAAGTAACAAAACTTCTAGCTAAACACCCACCTCGCTCTCACAGAGTAGCTGGAAGTTTGCATGCGTGTGGCCCTTTGCTGCCCTGGAAATGAACAGCGTAGACGCTCCACGGCAATAAATGTCACTCACAATCGACAGGCAGTAGGCGGTTACGAATAACTTCATATCGTTATCACTCTGAGGTTTCCACACAAATTAGACATGACAGCCAGATCCTGTAAGACCGATATTATGACAATGTTTTCCTAAAGAAAGTAGGGTGCCACGATGTCTCTCATGCACTCGTTTTGTGTCTCTCGTTCACCTTGGAGAAAACGTGATAGGCCTTTGCCTGAAACAAATACCAGTATCCCTCAAATTTGAGTAACTAAGTATAAGTCATGTTTTACAAGTTTTGTTAGTTTATAGTTTCTGAGATTATTCTTTCTTTTGTCTTGAACAAGCCTGGAAAGCTACAGCTACTGATATTTCATAAACAGTAATTGGCAAATAAATACATGCATTCTACCCTAAATCATGGCTAAGAATTCTACAAATTGTGCAGTCACAATTCTGAATTCTTCAATTTAACAGCTTAATGAGTGAATATGGCCCAACTAATGCTTGGGAGGCAAATGGATTTCTGGACTTTAATATTTTTTTAAAGTTTAACTATGATTTCATAGTCAAGAAAACTGGCAGAGTTACAAGTAGGGTTTGTGATGCTTTGGTAATCATTTTTTTATTTCCCTGGCATATTTTTAAATATATTTAAATTACCAGCTTCTGAATCAGACCACTTATTGAATTTAAACACATTTCTTTCTTTTTCTCCTCCTTTCTGTTTTGAATGTTTCTATATCACATAGATCTCACAGGATTAACACTCCAACATACAGGTAAGTATTCTAATATGTTATCAATTGTGCGTACTACTTGTAACAAATGTAAACGAACAAAACCTGTAGTATAATTACTGGTATTGTTGATTTTAAATGTTAAATATTTTAATAGGAATCAGCCAAACCCCGGACCCTGAATGCCCTCTAAACTTTTTGTCCATTGAAAGGTAAAATAGAGAGCCGGAGTATGACATCACTTGTATTATTTTCACTCTGCTGCCAAAAATGATTGCAAACACAATTGCCATCATGGCGATTGTTACTAAACATTCACACAAGAAAAACAAGTAAGATTTCTGACAACGCGATAAGAATTTGAAATTCCATTGAAGAGGCATGGCCATGTTTCTGGGTGCTGTCCATCATCCACACACTGGATACGTCACGCAGCTGCGACACACTTGTGCCCGCTAGAATGCAAAGTAGTCCATTGAATGTTCCTGAAAGGTCACACACATGTAAGCTCAAAGTCATCCCTGTTTTTCAGTCAGAAAGGTTGGGAGGTGTGGATACTGGGGTGGCACATTATTTTAAAATGATAGGATCAGGAAATTACCTCAAACAAGTGAAGAAAGAAGCCAACTAGCCTTCTTTGCAAATTAGCGCTTGCTCAACTGGGACAATAGCTCAACTCGCAACAAGATGTATTTCTTGAGCTGGACCCTGCTACCGTGGTGCATTAGCTTAACCATTTCTGTTCTTGAAGATTTCCCAAATCAGAAATATCCCATGCTCGAACTTGTGCAGCAAGGCTTTATTTTGACAAAATATTACCAGACTAAAATCACTTCTGTTTGAAACATTTAGCTCTGATCAGCCAGTGATTGGATAACAGATTCATATTTGGAGTTATTTGGAGAGTATATACAGATCTCTTTCCTGTATCAATGTGAATGTTATTATGTCAAATGTAAGCATAACAAATTTCCTGATGGACAGAAAATTAATATAGTCTAAATCTAATCTTATCTAATCTGATCTAATCTAAACCTAGCAAAAATGCATTGTTAGAATGAAACAAGAGAACTGAAGACACTGTCATGCTTTCTTTTCCTGTCTGTCAAGTGAAGGCATGACGATATTATGCAAGGACGAACATGTATCCGCTGCTCATACAGCATGATGACACATGTTAGAAAATCTTGGCCAGTGGTATATGATATCAAATACATGTTGTATAATACCAAATATTGCGGCCGCAGATAGGGCTGTGTATTAGCAATACTGGAATCGGGCCAGGAGGTTACATAGCATCGAGACATACCCGCATAACGTGTTAACTACTGTTTATATGTAAAAAAAAAAATAGAATACACGCAGCTGCATAAGACAGTATGCTGTGCCATCTGAAATTACCAAATGTTTTGATTGTAGGTAAACATAAAA
>JZLH01S0012985.1:19654-46904 GCA_001188425.1 Eucidaris tribuloides
GGTACATTTTTCAGGGTCTGCTTGTGTGCACGATACTGGCCGCATTTCTCAACGGATTTTTTTTTCAAATTTGGTGTGTAAGTGTATCATAGTCAACTCTAGACACCTATAACTTTTGGTGATGCTGCCCCCAATGTTTCGCCTTTAACAGGGTCAAAAGGTCAACCTGATAGGTGGGCAGTTCCAAGCAAATCTGGACATGACTCCCAAAATTTCAAATTCATTGTATCATGACAAATTTGGTATCATATGAAAGCTGAAAGTCTAAATTTTCAATATCTGTTAATGGTTTGTGCTTTTTAGTGCATTTCAGGGTTAAAAATGGAATTTTTATTCAATTTCATTTAAAATTGCCAAATGAGTTAAATTTCATGTGTAAAAAATGCACCTGGAAAGTGAAAGTATACTTCGATTTTACTTTGTTATGAAAGCATGATACATGATAAAATACTTTTCACATCATTTTTTTAACTATGCCATCTTCGTTCCACATCAGTGAGCACAAACGGGAATTCACCTCAAAATGTCACGCCGTAACCACAAAAATGCATATTTTTAAAATATTTTCAAATTAATTGGATCAAATGCAACAATAATTTATTTGCAAATCAAGAGCATCTATACCTATCAATTACATGCACTTATTAAATTTGAATGGATTTTGTTTGAGAATTACGGCCATTTAAAATGTGTCACGCCGTAACCATTTTGGTTACGGCGTGACGGTTATGGCGTGACATCCCATTGAATTGCATGTACACTTTGACCAAAGCTCACTCCCTACAAGAGAGTTTCAAGAGAGACATCAGGGTGTCATTGCTGTGAGGGTGTGACCTGTTCTGAGAGTTTTTAATTGATATGCAAATGAGTTCTTTGTCAGCAGGCTTTGTGCACTAACATTTATGTAAGGTTTTTAAGGATATTTCCTCAGACAATGACATTGGGATCATCCTCATTCACATCAAAAGATGCTCCCTGGCATATAGCAGCATTCTGATTCTAGGGTCCTTGGTGGAAGTTAAAACAGTAGTCTGTTTTGAGCTAATGTTTTGTGTTAAATGTGTACTATCAGCTAGATTATGCAAGTATTATAGAACGCTAGTTGTGAAACATCAAATTTGCTTAACCCATGAACTGGTAAGAGGTTTTTGAGAAATTCTAGATTTTTTATTTGTTTTTGAAAAAAATAAACTTTAAAAATGTATGTGTTTTTATTGTTTTATGAAGATATACACCATTTTAAAGAGCAAAAATTGAACTATTTCATAAAAATAACTCTGGTATGAAGAATTCAATCAATTTTACATTATGTAACACTAAAAGTCAAATTTGAACTTGGAAAAATTGATAGTTTATCCAAAAAAATATGAGAAATTATGATATTTCTCATATTTTATGAATTCGTCTTCCAATTCCCTATTTGAATTTGTACATTCACATGTCAGGAATCTTTTTCAGCTTATTTGACCTTTGACTTATTTGACATTTGACCCCAATTTACCATTAAGGTCCTTATACATGTAGTGTATCTACCATACAATTTAGTTGCAAATGGCCTGATACCAATGCCAGTAGAAAATTACAAGTTTATATTATTTGACCTCATTTGACCTTTGACCTACATATACATGTATGACCTTTGACCCCAAAATAACATTGAGGTCCCTGTCATACATCTACCACCCAAGTTTGGTTACAAATGGGCTTGTGGTTAGAGAGTTACGTAGTGTGGGCCCTTGTGGGCCCGGCCCCCCGGGCCTCCAGGAGGGCTGGGGAAATTGAAGATATGATGATTGACATAAAAGAGTTTTGATGATACCTTAATTTCAACTTAGTTTGGGATCAAAACAAATTTCAGGGATGTTTTCCTAAGTAGCAAGGGAGACATAGTCAATTTGCATTGCCTGTATGTGGATGTTTCAGATGTCACGCCGTAACCGTCACGCCGTAACCAGATATTGATTTAAGTTTTAAGTCATAATTGAGAAAATATTCAACCAATTTTCTTAAGAATGGTGGCATATTAAACTTAGACCATCACAGAATCCAATCAATAAGTTAAAGTTGTGATAGCCATTTGAAGTTCACAGAGTTTGAGCAAAATGTTTTCTTGTCAATTATGCATGTCCATTTTACGTCACGCCGTAACCATGATTATGAATATTCATATCTCATTAATTCAATGGATCACTGTAAAAATTTTCGGCATTTTGAAAAGTGGGTACCAACAACTATTGTCATGTACCATTTGTTTGTTGATAAAGATTAAAGTATGCATGATAAATCCGTTTGAATGCTGAAATTTGTTTCTGAATGTCACGCCGTTACCTTGCCCAGGTCTAAATTTGCAAAAATGCTCATTTTTTTCCATTTTTTTTTGTTACTCAAAAGGATTTTATTCAAACTTGCTGTATAGGTGTATGGGTGGTCATTCTACATGTAGGCCACACTAGTTTTCGGTGACGGTGCCCTCAGTGTTCCGACTTGGGTGCCATGTCACATAACTTGTACATGTATGTACTGTATCGACCACATTTCTTGTCTGATTTTATTCAAACTTGCTTTGGCGGTTTATTGGAGGGGGGTGTCATTCTGCTTAACAATAGTTTTCAGTGATAGTGCCCTCATTGTTCTGACGTTTATAGGATGCCATGTCATATTTCTAAATTATCCAAATGGGAGGTGAAGGGACAGGTTGGGAGGATACATGTGCTCGAAGGGTCCCCCCCCCCCCCAAATGCTCCAATTTGAATTGGTTCTGAACCAACATGCTGCCAGGTGGGTCTAGTGCACATTTCAGTATACTTCAGCTTTATTTCCAAACTTTTGATTTAATTTAAAGGTTTATTCTCTGTACTGAATCCTGCTGAATTCCTAATGATACAGACACTACAAAATCTGTATGGGAATATACACTACAGAACTCTGGTTCTTAAATTGTGACCCATAGACCTGATCGACTGCTGAGACAATAATTTTGGTATGGCCTTCCAAAATATGGAGTTAAGAAAACTGAGTGGATATTATAATACTGTATGTAAGGACTCGGCAAATGGGAACATTTTCAGAATTTCGTAATGCTCTAAGCATGATTAAATCAAATTTCAAGATTTCCTCATTAAGAAGCTGCAATCCACATCTTCCCCTAAAAGAGTTTATTCATGTGTGTATCATGACATCACAGGATTTAGTTTATAACATGAGAGTGAATATCGTGTATGTTGAATAGTGAATACACTGTTCCAAATTGTACAGTGTACCTACATGTAGAAATAGAAAGTGGCCCACAACCTGGGATCAGATCTGTGATTTTGTGACCTGTCTGACAAACAATAACCTAAGAAAATCGGCATGGACACCATGCATATACTATTTACAGTATACTACATGTAGGCAGGGCTCGACACAAGCACTTGCCCGCTTTGCCCGGGCAAGTAAAATTTCATGTCGAGCAAGTAAACACAAGTAAAATGTTTAAATTCACTTACCCAATCGGGCAAGTAAATTTTTGATCCCCTCAAATGAAAAAAAAAAGTTCAAAGTCTTAAAAAAGTGAATAAAATATGTTTGAAATTGTTTGTTCAGCTATTAATTCCATCATTTTTTTCACTATGTATATTATTTTATAACTCTTAAAATTTAGAAATCACACCTTTTTCAACCCGCAGTATTAAAATTACAAACTTCCAATGCCAGTGTTGTAGTCCTCGAGGACGGCCTCGTCCTCGAGGCCGGCCTCGAGGCCAAAATCCTGGCCTTGGCCTTGTCCTTGACCTCGGAGAAAAATCCTCGCCCTCGTCCTTGGACACTTGCGTCAATCCTCGGAATCCTCGGGCGAGGCCGGGCCGAGGCCGGGTAAAATCTGGGGTAAAATGCATACGCTTGAACACGAAGATTTCCCGCATCTGCCTTGACATGATTTTGCTTCACCAGTGTATTGTGAGAAACTGGAAATCGAATAGGCCTACTGTTTTCGTTTGTTTTGTTTGTTTTAAAATGATTTGAAGAGGCACGGATCTACGCTAAGTTTGTGCGATATATGCAACTGTGGAAATGTGAATCTGATTGAGTGATATGATTGTATGCATGACCACCCTAGTAGCCAGAGTCTTGTGAATTTTGTGAAAAGTTTGTCGAAAATAATCGCGAAGAAAATTGCGGAAAAAATATCCGAAAAAAATACATTTTGAAATTTTCAACTTTTAAGGAAAAATTTTGTAAAAGCTTCTGTGAAATTTTTGTAAAAATGTGTCTGCAGAGCCACCATAGGATTACGATATCTCTGAATGAACACTGACCAGCAGTACAGTGCAGTGGGTCTAGATAGCACTGGAAGGG
The DNA here is from genome assembly GCA_001188425.1 of Eucidaris tribuloides. Lineage (NCBI taxonomy): Eukaryota > Metazoa > Echinodermata > Echinoidea > Cidaroida > Cidaridae > Eucidaris > Eucidaris tribuloides. The sequence goes on from JZLH01S0012985.1 coordinate 23,993, forward strand.
TGAAAGTGTACTGTGATTCATGCTAGTGTGAAGATATTTAGATACATGTATGTCTGCTAAAACATAAAAAACGGCTCCTATTGTTAATTTACAGTGTGTCTCAAAAATAATTGTGCAAGTCAAAAGCGCCCTCTTAGGTAATGAGGAACACATTTTGTGACGTCATGCTTACATCACCATCAAGGGCATAGTCTTGGCTTTCAAATGTCGTTTGTTCTGTTAAGTTTGCTTGTTTTAATCCTGAGATATGTTCAGTTAACAACGAAAAGGTAAAATCACAAATGTGCCACTTTTACTACAGTCAATATAACATCAGGCCCTCTTCCCGTAAGAGTGCACAGTTGTGATTCCACCGTTTTGTTGTTTACAAGATATCTCGAGATCAAAACAAGCAAATTAAACAGGACAAACAGCATTTGAAAGCTAAGACTTTGCCCTTGATGTTGACGTAAACATGTGGCACAGCAATTTTTCTAACTGTCAAAGAGGGCGCTTTTCACTTGAACAATTTTTTGAGACGTGCTGCAGCATGTCTCAAAAATTGTGCAAGTAAAAAGCGCCCTCTTCGGCAATTAGAAAATACTCTGGTGACATTATAGGGGCTGCTTGTGATTGTGCATGCTAGTTTGATGATATGTGTAGGTATGTCTGCTAAAACATGACAAACAGCTACTACATGTATTGTTACTTTATAACAGATTTTCTTTGTCTTGTGAGTGTATCAACTGTGCACTATACAGGGTGGCCCAGAAAGAATGCTACGAGTATGATCGCTAATTTCTTCACCATTATCAGCAAAATGTCATTACTTTTTCTTTCGTTAGTTAGAACATTTTTTTCCAATAAAATGATACCAAGATCATTGATTTTGAGTAAGGCGTTTTGATTCTAGTGCCATTTTTCGGAGGCAATGCAATTTCCCAAATTTGCCTATTTTTCAACAGCGGCGGTCAGCGGAACGCCGAGATATTCTGGCGTCTCAGCTTGCTATACCGGACAAACCGCAATGACAAAGGCCCTCGCTTTCATAAGGAAGACGATGCGAGGTATGTCTCCATTGTCATCGCGGTTTGTCCGGTATGGTTGGCCGAGATGCCAGAATATCTCGGCGTTCCGATGACCGCCGCTACTGAAAAATTGGCAAATTTGGAAATTGCATTGCCTCCGAAAAATGGTCCTAGAATCAAAACGCTTTACTCAAAATCAATGATCTTGGTATCATTTTATTGGAAAAAGATTGTTCTAACCAACGAAATAAAAATTAATGACATTTTGCCGATAATGGTGGAGAAATTAGCGATCATACTCGTCGCATTCTTTCTGGGCCACCCTGTATAGGGGCTGGGTGTGGTTTTCAAATAAGGCATAGTCACACATTGATAAGACAAGTACACGAAGTTCACAAATGAGAATGAGGAGAGATCCAGTATAGTGTCTATGAATATAAGTGTATGCGTGTGTTGTATTTAGAGTGGAGGGGTCAAACATGGAAACCTTCAGTAGAGAACATGAAATGACATATTTTCTTTTGAGATTGTGCTTGATCCTGCCTTGCCATAAAATGTCTGGCCTCGTCCGGCCTCGGTCCAGCCTCGGCCTCTTCCGGCCTCGTCCTCGTCCTTGTCCTTGGAGAAAAATCCTTGGCCTCGTCCTCGTCCTCGGCCTTTTTTAGACCCCCGGCCTTGGCCTCGTCCTTGACCTCGAAGAAAAATCCTTGGCCTCATCCTTGACCTCGGGCGAGCCGGCCTCGGATACAACACTGTCCAATGCCATAAAAAGGTCTTAGCGGAGAAATAATTTTGAATGTTTGTATTATTGTTTATTTTTGGGCAAGTAAATTTTTCATTTGGGCAAGTAAAAATCTGAAAGTGATAATTTGACTTGCCCAAAGGGCAAGCAGAAAAAAAAAGTTAGTGTGGAGCCCTGATGTAGGTCATATCTAAACTAATTTCTATAAGATTTAAAATTATATTTTAGTACATTGCTCACTGGCATATTCATTCACAAAATTTGTTGCTTGAAAATCTGATCGTTATTTTGTTCAAAACATATTTCCATAGGTTTTTTCTGTTCCTTCCAAAAAAGTGGAAGAAACCTTTTTTTTTCCAGGACAGTAAAAACCGGCGAAAAAAAATGCCTGCAGAAAAAACTGCCAACCCTCCCCGCTTTCAAACAAGAGAGTTTTCTTGTATCATCCATACTATGTATCGATATAGCACGTTTTTATATGTCTGAATGCTCTTTATTGAAACGTTGTTTCACTCTATGTTGTATATTGAAACAATGTTTGAGTATCGTTTTGTACGATAATCCTATATCCATAATCCATGCGACCTTTTTTTGTGTCTGAACGCTTGTTGTATCCAAACGTCATATAAGTACGCAAGGCATATTCGCAGCGTGCGCTAGCTGGGGCCTTTACGTGTGCATGGTTCGTTCTGCACAAGGAAGAGATCGTACATATTCATAGCCACCCATGAAACATTCACTGTGTGCGCTAGGTCTGAATGCGGTCATACGATTCGATTATCGTATAACCGGATGTTGTGTCTGAATGATCTGATATCGATACGACGCATATCCATACGTCATATGAATATTAAAGGCAAGGTTCACCCTGAGGTTAAGTTGGGTTTAATAAAAGCAGAAAAATGAGAGAAACATATTAATGAAGGTTTGTCGAAAATCCATCAAAAAATAGAGGAGTTATGGAATTTTAAAGTTTTAAATTTGTGACGTCACATGCGAGCAGCTCCCCATATGTCATGTGATTACAAATTCCATAAAGTGCCCTTTTCTCAGAAATTTCAAAATAATTTTACCTGTGCATTCAATATATTATGAGAAACATTATTTCATACAGGCTTCTATAAACAAACAAAAAATGTTCAGTTATCACGAACCATTAAAAATGGCAATTTATGGAATTTATAACACATCGCATATGGGGAGCTGCTCGCATGTGACGTCACAAAATTGAAACTTTGAAACTTCATAACTCTGTTATTCTTAAATGGATTTTCGCCAAACTTTCATTAATATGTTTCTCTCATTTTTCTGCTTTTATTTAAACCAACTTGATGTCAGGGTGAACCTTGCCTTTAAAACGATAAGTCGGTGTGTCTGAAAGCGCCCCCTGTTTATGTACTTTGTATAATAAGAATATTTGTGTATACATGTAGTACAGTGTATACATGTATCATTATATTAAGTATAATGTTAGTCTTTGTGTTCACTATATCCATGTTAAAAAAAAAATGATTTTCCATTTTATTGAACAATAACATCTGAAATCTGTGATTGGGGCATCAGCATAGTGAGAGCCTCAAAAATCTAAAAGCATAAAAAAATTATCATTAAAACATCAAGAAAGTAATAAATTGCTCTGTCACATCACAACAAACTGCATGCACAGTATGTTCTTTAACTTGGTAACTTCTTTCATTCATAGACTGACATCCATCAGAATCTGAAAATGTCGAGTCCTTTCGTGACTCCTAACAAAATATCAATTTTTGTCAAATCTGGATTTTGAAATTTTTTCTTGTGATTCCTGCCCATTGTAGCATACAAAGTAATTCATTTTCATTCATTTGTTTTTTTATTGCGGGAGGCATATTTTCCGTTTGTTCACCAGGATGTCCATCCGTCCATTTCCAGTTATAGTTACCACAATAACTCACATGCAGGATAGGAATTAATTTTTACTTTTTAAGGGTGATTTTTTTATTAGAACCTTGGGACTATTTTTCAATTTTGGGGGGCTATTTTTCTACCACTGGGGCTACTTTTTCATTACACATCAGAATTTGAAGAATGCAATGAAAGATTGCCAATGTTTTAGCTGGTGCTTCATCCATAAAAGCAACCATTTAATTCATTTTTATTTCAATGCCATAATAAAAAGAAAAAATGTGAAATTTTTCGGAGCAAATCTGAGGGCGATTCTAAAGGAAATGGTCGCCCCAAAGAATTGGGTTTGGGGGATTTTAGGGGGCGATTTGGGCTTGCCAAGGCTTAATTGCCTGTCGCCCTGGGTTATTTCCTACGCTGCTCACATGTAAAAAAAAAAACAACTGACTGACTGACTTGTGAGATTCTGAGTTGAAAGGTCAAAAGTCAAATGTCACAAGCTGATTTGAGCTCATTACACCAATAACTTTCAAATCACTTATCGGATTTTAATCCCACTTGAGTCATGTCTGTGCTGTGATGCAGTAATGAAGTGATTTGATTATGGAGTTGAAAGGTCAAAGGTCTTGAGGCACTGTAGCTGATTTCACTTCATTACCATGGTAACCCATTGAAGACTACATGTAGACATGAGATATCTCATCTCAGGGTCTATAGGAAATGCACATTGAACTTGAAGCAAAATTAAACCATCTGCAACCACCACTAATCAGATAGTGTGCATGAAACATTTTCTTTAGAGTGCAGAGGCATTCAAATCAACTGCAACACAGTTGGACCAGTCTGTTTTTCCCCTCTTTAGTTTTGATATCACTTGATATGTAGGAGACCTTTTTCTCTCTGAAATTATGAACATTTCCATACAATGTTTTGAAATATTTATTTGATGCTCCTTTTCCATCTATATAGATAGACTTTTTCCAGGATGTGCTGTTAAAGACACAGGCTAACATTGTGGAGATTCAAATTTTTTAAAAAAAAATGTCAAACTTTGCTATCTGAGCTACATAGTAGTTTTTGAATGGACAAATAAACACCCTAGAATACAAAACTTTGGAAATTTATGCGACCACTGGCAAGATATGAATGAATAAACAATTAGTACTCAGGCCAAGTACAAAATATCTACACCTACACACAGTCTATGGGAAGAAATGGGCAGGTGAATCTGGTCAACTTATGCTTTTCATTTGTTTTAAAGCACTAAATAATCATATTTAAATACAATTTTTTTTCAGGGGTTTCATTTTTAGACCTTATCGAAGACACTTGGAGCATGGCTCACATTTTTTTGAAAACTGTGGTCATTGTTAGCCTGTGGCTTTAAAGTACGTTTTTTTTTTAATCATGATTTTTTTTATCAACAATTTTTTTTTCATGTGTAGCCTTATTCTTTTCAAATAGCCTACAGGCAGTGGTAAAACTAATTAAAAAGATCTTTGGTAAATCATAATTATAAAATGATCAATCATTCGCTGCATTGTATTATTGTATGTGTACACACTTGTAGTTGATTGATATTATGTTTTTTAGCTGACGGGAGAAATAACAGGAAAAAAAATCTGATCGACAAGTAGATAGAACATCACGGATGAAAATATCCCCAGGCTGTTAATGTGGCTTTGAGATATGTTAACTAAAGTCGAATATTCGTCCACCATATGGTTGAGATTCAGAAATCTAATCAATTCTACTCCTGAGATGATATTTGAAAAATTCATCTTTTCTGATACGATCCATCAATCAAATATTGGAAAAGCAATGAAAGATTTTTTGCCCCTTGACACATAAATTCATGAATTTATGTCAGTATTAGTTAAAGCACCATGGACCTGCATATAGACACTCAGTTATTGTTCGGAATTCAAATATTGACCGGAGTTGCAGTTTGCTTACAGTGTACATAGTATTAATGGCAGGTGTTGTGTATGGGGGCATTGTTGTGACAGAGCAACTGTTTCTCTTTACTTGTCTGGTACCATTTGCATTTATCAAAAAACATTTCAGAAGCAAATAAAACTGGTTAAACTATCAGTATCATGCAAACAGCTGCCCAAACATATCATTTAACAATTACCCTGTGTAATAATTTGTGAGGGATGAGCACTTTTACGTGTGACAATGTGTGAAGAACTACTGTGCAGAGCTCACTCGTATAATATTTTGTAACACCTTCAAAGCTATGACAAAGAAAAGATATGAGCTTTACATGGATAGGTGTGCTTATTATAACAGCTGCCTTTTACGAATATGAATATGATAGTAGTTTGATGAGCCGTGATGGAAGGGTATCATTTTTGTATTTGATATAAAGACAAAAAATGTATGTAGAACCTTCAACAGTGTTGAAGGACTGGAGGCTGGTCTTGGCCTTGAGGCCGACGTTCCCATGTTGGCCTCGGTCTTGTAACATTCGTCCTCGGTAATTTGGATTGCCAGGGGGGGGGGCCCACTTGGTTTAAAATTTTGTGTGATACCTATGTGCCATGGTTGAGACCCCCATTTTCAGCCCTAAATTTCAATTTCAGAGCATCAAAATTTCAGAAGCCACAGAAATTTTTTTATTTTTTCAGTTCCAGAGACTCCCAAATTTGCCGTTCCCTGTAACAATGCATCCTTAAAAGGCCGTTCTAGACCACTGTACTTTAGTTTCGCTACTGATTTTTTGCTCGGCCGTGCCACGGGCCAGAGCATTGCACTTCCAGCACGGCATGCCAACAGCAAGCCGGAACTTTGTTGCTCAAGCCAGTTCCAGAGCCGATTTTCGACTTCGGTGCGGCACTTAGGTATCACATTGTAAGTCGAGTGCATCCTCCCCCCCACCAAGAATGAACCCTGTTTGATTTATTTGGACATGCATTTTGAAGTATTTTCAACTAATTTTCCAAAAAGAATTATGAAAATCCTGATATAACTTGCAGCTAAGGAATTTCACTTCTGATCACTTCAATCTATCCAACCCTTAACCCTAATCAGGCTGGGCTTTTTTGGCTATGCTATATCTTGGGGGGGGGGGGGGGCGGATCCCCCCCTGAGATCTCGGCCGTCGATCGCGCGATCGCGCTGAAAATCAGCACGCACGTTACCCATCACGTACATGTACATGTACATGTAATCTACAAGACTGTATAGTTAATTACCAGGAATTAATTTCATATCAATTAATTATGCTAATTTATGCATAAAATCATAATTTAGCTGTAAATCACTAATTAAAGCTCCAAAACTGCTAATTTTTGTGTCTGGACACTCTTTTTAGCATTCTTAACAAGTTTACTTGAAAAAAAATCCAGAATCAAAATTGATTTCCTATGTATTTTATTGTTTTTTATGAAATTTGTCGGGGACACTTGTGCGGTCATCAACAGCACAAAATTAATAAATTTCAACCAATGAAAGTAAAATAATCATACATTTATGAATTGCTGGGCAAAAGTAAGAAAAATGTCAAACTTTTTGACAAGCTCTGGGCACAAAATTGAAAATTGTGTATGTTAAAGGGACGCGCCCCTCGTAATCCATGTACGTTACCTTACGCTTGCCCCTATTCAAGGCAGTGCGTAACACTGAACTCTATGCTACGTAGTGTAGAGTTCAGTGGTGCGTAACAACAATCCGTGGAGCTGTGAACGAATTGCCGGATGAGAGTCAGTTGAGCTTAGTTCGCCTTTCTTCGGGTGAATACGTGCTGTGTAGGGAATTGCACACAATTCGTGCGCGCTCGTTTTCCGAAAGTATACGGGCATTCCCGAATATTACACGAGTCGGGCCAGGTCCCTTTACGGTCCCTTTAAGTGATGTTTTTTGTGTTTTATCTATACTCGTGTTATTTAATGTTTCAGGGCCCTGGGGAAGACCAGTTAATTTTTCCTACTGACCAAAGATTTGTAAATAAATAAATAAATTTATAAATAAATAAATAAGTAAGTAAATATATAAATAAATAAGTAAGTAAATAAATAAATTAATTAATTAATTAATTGATTGATTAATTGATTAATTAATTTTAATTAATTTATTAATTAATTAACTAATTAATTAATTAAGTTTAATGGTTCTTCATGCTTGAAAAATTATTATTGCATTTGGTTTTATGAATTTTTCGGGTTGTTAAAATTATTGGGGGTGGGGGCAAAACAATATTGGCCCGGTACACCTGACTATGAAGAGTTTCATGAAACAGACGCCAGCCAGACTCACCTAATTTTGATTTTATCATGAAGATGATAGTACTTCCTGCGTATGTATTTCAATTGAGGCCTAGCTGTGGTACATATTTTAAGGTTTTTTACTATTTGTTTGTATAGTGTACTTTATATTGTAATCTTGACACACGACTTGCAAATAGTGTAGGCCATATCAGTTTGTGACAAAAACTAGTTTATGAACCTTGTTGTCGGATATGTCGTGATTTTGTGAAAGGCAAATTGTTAGCCTGGATATCTCTCAAAATCATGGACAAATTTGGACTTGACATAATTACATAAGTAACAATCGTAATAATAATTATAGTACAGTGTAATTGGTAAAAATAATAATAGTAAAAACATTTATTTTACTGCAATTCAAATCTTTTTACAGAAGTTTGACATTGTATTTCACTTTGTTTTTGATCAGTAAATTTATGCTCAATTTCACAGTTTAAAAGGTTAGAAGTACATGTACATGTACATATACATGTACATGTACAACATAAAAAGCCAATGTAATTAATTAATGAAAAGATACTCCTTATTTCTTTTTGTATCAGCTCAAATTTTATCTGCACTGATGTACTTATCAACAATGATCTTTACTAATGTACATAAGACTAGTTTACCTTTGCTAATATGCACAATTTGAATACTAAATACTTCACACTTTACACATCACTGATTTTTCCCCTTTTTTTTAAATCTCTGTCGTGATTCAGAATTAATTTTGACACAGTTTTAGACTTGCTTCTTTCTTTCTTTCTTTCTCTTTCTCTCTCTTTCCCTTTTAATCATTCCTGTCCTTACCACAGTGTCAGTTTCACCTAATCTGACAGAATTTCTTGTTTTCTCAATCCTGTTTGCCTCGGGAAGAAATTAACTTCTTCGGCATTGTTTTACACAATGCGGGAACCAAAGATGTAAATGACCGAGAAAACTCACTGAGCTCTCGTCTCTTTCCTCTTTGTTTTTACTTTCTCTTTCCGACCAGATCTCTTTCCTCCTCCATCCCTCGGAGTCTTTAAGGTGTGTATTTGATATTTTCCATTTTTACTGGTAAATGAGGGTTTATCCATCAGGGTTTTTTTCTACCCATCTACCCTTCTTTTATGTCTTAGTTTTGCATACGATCGTACCCCGGGGACTTTTTCTTTGCGCAGTTTTAGACAAACAGAAGCCGTTTGATGGAATAGTTGGGAAGCAGGACCATTGTATTCTTGCCTATGGCATTAAAGATCTAAATGGCGTGCCGTCCACACTTGCCCACAAGAAATAACATCGAGTAAACGGCATCGTTCTTCCATCTACTTGGAACATCTCGCCTTCCCCAGATACACATTTTCAATCAAGATGTTAATTATCTGGCATTTCCATGCAAATGTCTCGAATTACCCTTTTGTGGAGTTGTTTGTCGTGGTATGATAGAGGGTGTCATGCGCGGATGAATCAACAATGTCGATGCCTGTTGAATACCTAAACGACAGCGTCCGTGGAGTCGCGGAGATGCGGCGACACCATTTCGATATCGCTGCCTACCTGATGCGAAATTGTCAACGGGCGTAACAGGAGTGCAGATGCAATTACTTTGTACGATTACTTTTGCATCGACTGCTCTCCATTTAACATCATCTCCGACGCTGGGAGTTATCTGGGACAAGTGAACGAAAATACAGTGTCGTGTATTTGCCAGTGGCGGCAAATTTCGCCATTTGCAGTTAGCGCTCTCCGCGGGGAGACCTTTTAAAATGGCAGGGCTGTTGTCACGTGAAATGAGCACCGCCGCCACGACACTCTGGAGACTCATCTTACGCACCTCCAAACTGGTTATGATACAATTTACGGCTAACTCGGGCCATATCATTTGTAGCAAACTGTCGCTAGAATTCATGAAATGTAATACACAGCCACTTTTGTAGATCAAGTGGCCACTTATAAGCTGTGTTTAAGGAAATGAAGAACACTTTAGCAGTTCAGCGGTGAAACTGGAGTTTCTCAGTTTTGTACTTTTGTAATGAATCACACTGGATATACCAGGGACTTCCGATGTAGGAAGAAAAAGGGGGGAGGAAAGAAAAAGCATGGTTAATCTGGTAGTTATTAATAATTCAACATCTGGCAACTTCAAGTTGTGCACACATATATGATATTACAAAATTTAAAGTCATAACAGTTATTAACAGATCTATCAGTATTTTTCTTGATATGAATATGAAACATCCTGTAGTATGAGACAAATAAAGTTATATCATAAACCTATGGTGTTATAATGAAAAAATTGCTTTAAAATTGCATAATTACAAATTATGTTTTGTGAAATCATCCATATTTTTCGTACATCCTCTTTATCAGCTAACTTATTTTTTTCTTCTCTCTGCTCTTATTTTCATCCCTTGCTTTTTCCTAACCATCCCTTTGTCCATCCTTTTCTTTTTGTGAACAAGAAAAGCAAAAGATATTTCTTTTCATGAACAAGAAATGCAAAAGATATGAAAAAAGTAAAACACTTTCTCTATCCGTCTTAAACATGTTAAAACCAATTAAATACTCTGAAAAGTTTATGAAAAGTGAAATTATGCAAGTGTACTAAAATTGATTTGCAGCGCACACATGCTGCCGTTGGATTCTGCCTTATTTTGTTAAATGCAGTACGGTAATTAATATATCAAATCAAGTGCATAAAGTGTGGGTAGAAAAATTGTTTAATGTAACCAAGTCTCTCATGGACTGTTGCTAATCAAATGCATATCAAAGCATTGTAATGGAAAAACGGTCACCGTTCCAGAAATCTCTCACTTGACACATGTTGAATTCCCACGAGGTTGTAGTCGCACACCTAAATCGGCGCTTGCTTAATTATAAATCGCTGCATCGGTCTTGATGAATGTGTGGTCTGTGTAGAAGAATTATTCTGTAAAACTCCGTAATTGGGAAGACTGTCTCAGTGTCCCCGATTTATTCACTCTAACACTTTGCAATGAATGCATGGAAATTATTTTTTTTTTTCATTTTTTTTTACGTGGTTTAAACTCTGGGGGCTTTTGTTTGGTTTCATTTATTTTTTTTCTAAGCAGGAGGTTGTTTTCTTTTGTAGGAAGAGAAAATATGCCGCTGGAGCCTTTTAGCCATGAGTCAACTCACGTGACACCTGTGCACCAATATGATACAATTAAGTTTGGATGTGTGCGTGATTTCTATCAAACAAGGAATTATTTCATACGGTTATTGTGTATAGTCATGCAAACCCCAAAACTAACCACAACAACAATACTGCCAACTCATATGAGGACACTAGAGTGGGCATGTCCACACATAGATCATACATGTATTGGAATAAAAAGATGTGAATTTTGGAGGGAGGTATTTAAAAAGGGCTTGATAAAACCTTGTAAAAAAAAATGAATAAATAAAATAAATGTGCTGGATTTATCATTTGTACCTTTGTCTTTTGATTGTGGTGGTATAATAAGTAAAAGAATTAGTGTCATTATTGTTCTCTATGGGCTGGACGACTGCAATAGTAAAAATGTTTCAACTGACTTATCACATGTTTCATTAGTGTATTATCGTGTGAAACGTATGTAACTTGATAGAGCGTTCAAACGTATTTTCAGTAAATCAACCATATGTGTATAAGGACCCCCAATATGGTGGGTTCTGTGACACATACATGTGTTCTAGTTGTTCCTCATAAAATTTGAACTCTGAGGTACAGAAGAAAATACGAAAAGAATGGAAGGTTACATGTAGGAAGCTAAGGAAGGAGGATTACAAAGAAGAGAGAATGAGAAAGGGGAGCAAGAACAAACAAGGGAAAGACAGGCAAAAGAAAAAAAAGAAGAATGAGACACGAAAGAATAAGAAATCATAAAAATGAAAGAAAGCAGTATAAGAGAAATACATAAAAGAAAGCAGACTGAAAAAAAGGTGTTTGAACACGAAAAGAAAGAAAAGAAATGAAAAAAAAGACTTCAAGAAAGAAGGAAGAGAAAGGAAGAAGATAGAAACGCATAAGAAAAAAGAATTGGAATAAATGAAGAAAGGAAGAACAGAAAAAAAGAGAAAGGTGGAGATACAGTGAATAAACAAAAAGTAAGAAGAGAAAGAATGATGGATGATAATAAAAAAAAGGAAAGAAAGACAGAAAAGTTAAGTGAAAAAAAAAATTAGAGAATGAATGATAATGGGATAGAAAGAAAGAAAAGGAAAGAAAGGCAGACTAAAAGAAAGAAAAATGGAAGAAAATGTAGAATAAACAAAAGATAGACAAAAGAATTAAAAAATTAAAGAAATGGAATAAAGAGACAGAAAGAAAGAAATAATGGAAAAGATAGAAAGAATGAAGAAAAAGAATGAATTTGTATGTGTCTGAATGCGTATAGATTATGCTTTTACACAAACCAACAGGAAGAGCATTCCATTCATGGAAATACTACAACTGAGTCTGAAACCACCTTCAGTGGGTTACCTCTGTGGTTAACTCCTTGAACATGATTCTCCATAGACCCCAGCAGGAGACGTCTCCTTCATAGCGTGCAATGGGTTAAAACCAACATACTTTAATGGGTCAATAAATGTCAACAATGAGACTGATTACTACCTGACAAAAGTCAAGCATTTCCTCACTTTGGGTGACTATAATCTTCTTGATTAACACACCTGTTGTTTGTGCATGTAATCCTTTTGGATTGTTAATCCCCAGGCTTGTTAGTCCTGCCTTTTGAAGCACATTTCTTTGTGGACTTTCCACATCACAGCTTTTGCAGGTGTCTAGCTTTTCTACAGACAGGTTAATTATCCACTTAATTTCAATGTCTGGACATGGTGTTCATTGTCAATGTCATTCATAAAATTTATATTAAAAATATCCTCATACATTTCCCCTCAATTTTATGTTTTTTTGATATATATCACCTCTTTTTCCTTTTTTTATATGTTGACTTCATTTCTTGAACAGTGTGAGACAAGCTGAAGAGTGTTTAAAAAGTGTAATTCTTGGCTATCTTCCGATAGTCTATTTTGTAATGAAGAAGTTCTTTGTTGCATTCTAAACTAAGATATTGGCATAACAATGTCTGTGCTCTTAATTTGATTAAATGTTCCAAAAGAATTTGATGACTGTGAGACTGTCATTTTATTATATTCTTTATTTGTTATCACAATAATTATAAATGTTCTATTTAGTTTCATTACAATGATTGCAATACCAAAAACATATTATTACATGTATTTCCAGTGGACAAAATGAGAATATTGAAAGAATGTGACATAATAATCACCAGGTTGATTGCGGTCACTCACCAGGAAGGAGAAGAATATTACTTGACAGTTGACAAGGGTTAAAAGCAGGGATGTAGTCGAGGCTGGCCATTCCGAGTCACGAGGCCGCTGGAAAAATATTGTTCCCATAGACTTTGTATTCGTGACTCAGTCCGAGGCCGGCCTCGACTACGTCCCTGGTCAAAAGAAAAAATGTTGAGACTAAGCATTTTTTAATTTTCTTTTCAAAAGTGCAATGATGTCCAAGAAAAAATATAGATAAAAAGGTTTAGTGGACTCATGGAGTGCACAGACTAGCTTCTAAATCAAAGGTCTCTCAACCTATGGTCAACACAAACAAAACAGTAGTGACACACACACACATACACATACACACACACACACACACACACACACACATACACACAAACACACACAACTGACTGAATTTAAAAAAGGAACTGCTGAGAAGAAACCAAACAATAGAACAGCAGAAGGTTTCTCCCCAAATCAGGGAGCAGAGAAGCCAGAGGATTAAGCACCCCCAACTAGGCAGTTAACACCTCTGTCAATAATTCAGCCTGGGGCAAGACACAAGTGTAATAAATTGCACTTGCTCTATTCCAGCCAGGGAGAGAGATTTTTTTTTCATGGTCTGGTAAACGGCCCACACAATACCGCACACAATCCCCTTGTCTGCCCGACCGCAAGTGCGCGAGATCCGTACAAATCGGTTCTCATTTGCACTCTGACTTTAGAGCAGGCAGCATGAGCATGAAGTCTCTGGAAAACATCTTGAGGTATGCTTCATATTTTTAATCATTTTTGTTTCTTTTTATTGTTCTGTTTGCTTTTTCTTTTGTACTGGTTTTGTTTTGTGCACATTCACTCTGAAAGATTATTAATTGTTTACTTTATCAGAAATGATTTGATGGTTTAGGAATACCAGTGTGTTGAATTCACTGTTAAAATATGTTACTGTAAAATGTAGCATACTAACATTTTGTGTAATTTCATTCTTGATTGAGAAAAAACAATCCAACATATATCTACCATTTAACATTTATCATTGCGGGAAATAAAATTTCCAGAATTTTCCAAACATTCAAACATTTTTTTTCATGGTCTGGTAAACGGCCCACACAATACTGCACACAATCCCCTCGTCTGCCCGACCGCAAGTGCGCGAGATCCGCACTAATCGGCGCTCATTTGCACTCTGACTCTAGAGCAGGGAGCATTAGCATGAAGTCTCTGGAAAACATCTTGAGGTATGCTTCATATTTTTAACCATTTTTTTCTTTTTATTGTTCTGTTTGCTTTTTCTTCCATATTGGTTTTGTTTAGTGCACATTCACTTTCAAAGATTACCAATTATTTCCCTCCTTAGAAATGATTTGATGGTTTAGGAATATCTGTTTGTTAGATTTACTAGTAAAAAAATATGTTACTGCAAGTGTAAAATGTGGCATACTAATATTTTGTACCTTTTCATCTTTGATTTATCAATTCAGCATAATTATTTGTACTTTTATTCTGAGCATTCATCATTACAATAAATAAAACTTACTAGAATTAAAAAACATTGTAATATTAGTTTTGCAACCTACCTGTATACTGTACAGTTCTAATATTTTGTTATCAACATCAACTGGAGCATCTGAGAAAAATATACTGAAAATTTCCAGAATTATTCAAACATTGTGAGGTTACCTAACTCCTCTACTTTGGCAAAGGAAGCAACTGCAAGTGACTGTCATTTCTCATGAATGAGAAATTTGTGTCTGTCATTTACATTGGCATCAATGCAATTTCACTGCAATTTCACTTAAAGGCAAGGTTCACCCTGGCATCAAGTTGGTTTTAATGAAAAACAATGAGAGAAACATATTAATGAAAGTTTGGTGAAAATCCACCAAAGAATAACAGAGTTATGAGGTTTCAAAGTTTTCAATTTGTGATGTCACATGCGATCAGCTCCCAATATGTCATGTAATATAAATTCCATAAATTGCCATTTTGTAATGGTTCACATGATAACTGAATGGGTGTTTTTCATAGAAGCATGTGAAATAATATTTCTGATAATATATTAAATGCACAGGTAAAATCATTTTCAAATATCTGAGAAAACAACACTTTTATGGAATTTACATCACATGATATGGGGAGCTGCTCGCAAGTGACGTCAGAAATTTAAAAGTTAAAACTACCATAACTCTGTTATTCTTTGGTGGATTTTCGCCAAACTTTCGATTTCTGTATCGGTTTCTCTCATTGTTCTGCTTTTATTAAAACCAACTTGATGTCAGGGTGAACCTTGCCTTTAAAGATACTCCAATATCCATTTCTTCTCCAGATTTTGCCTTACAGCACAAGTTTAGTTTCGGCATTTTTTTTCATTTGAAAGCTTTATGCCCAAAGGTCATATCACTTTTATAGCAGATTCTGAATGTCTTTCGGGCTTTGTTTTAATTAATGAAAAATCTTGGGGGGGGGGACCCCTAGATTATCGACCCCCTGGCTCTGAGGTATAATTCAGATACATAACCTTAAAGGGACGCGCCGCTCGTAATCCATGTACGTTTATTTACCTTATGCTTGCCCCTATTGCAAGGCAGTACTTAACACTGAACTCTATGCTACGTAGTGTAGAATTCAGTGTTGCGTAACAACAATCGTGGAGCTGCGAACAGAATTGTCGAAGAGGGTCAGTTGGGCTTAGTTCGCCTTTCTTCGGGTGAATACGTGCTGCATAGGGAATTGCACACAATTCGTGCGCGCTCGTGCTCCGAAAGTATACGGGCATTCCCGAATATTACCCGAGTGGGGCCAGGTCCAAACGCCCACGACTTGCGACTTTACAGTCCCTTTAACACCTTATTAATGATTTGGATGCTACATGTATACTATAAAATAAAGTCAAAAATCTCAGGGGTACCCCCCCCCAAGATTTTCATTATTTAATTTAAACAAAAATGAAAGACATTCAGAATCTGTTATTGGTGTGATATGACCTTTGGGCATAAAGCTTTCAAATTATTTAAAAAAAATTGCACTTTAAAGCCACTGGCTACCATTTACCACAGTTTAAAAAATCTGAGCTACATGATTCCCCATACTACCAGTGTCTTTTATAAGGTAGCTTCAAATGAAGCCCTGAAAAAACTGTATTTCAAAATGATTATTTAGTGCTTTAAAAAAGTGAAAATCGTAAGTTGACCATATCAAGCCCATTTCCTCACATAGACTTTATGTGTGTAGATCTAGACTATTTTTTACTTGCCCCGAGTATTAATTGTTACATGTAATTCATTCATATCTTGCAAGTGGCAGCATAAATTTCCAAACTTTTGTATTCTAGGGTGTTTATTTGTCCTTTCAAACACTACAATATAGCTCAGATATCAAAGTTTGACAATTTTTAAAAATTGAAGCTCCACAATGTTAGCCTATCACTTTAATGTACAAAATGGGTAGGATATGTTAAAAAGTCAATAACTCATATTTGATTGATTTGTCACTTGCTCCCTTTTTGCCAAAGTGTAGGGCAGTACAGTTCTGATATTTGACAACATATGGAACATCTTCGGAAAATATCTCAATGTCTGTCCATTAGTGTTGCACGACTAAGTCGCGAAAAGTCGTAGTCGCGACTGCCTACATGGAGTCGCGACTCCGACTTTCGGAATGCAATAGTCGACTTTTTATCACATGTTAATTTGTATTAAAAACTGAGTCAAAAGACGTAAAAATTGAACAGAACTACCAATTATTTATCTACCATTTTGTGGCAGAAATAAATCCCCTATCTCACTTCGATCGCAAATCAAACAGAACTGCCAAAATGTACTTGGATCAGCCTATCATACATGTGTTGCCGTATACGTGCGACTCTGACTGCGACACCCATGCACCCCACACCACCAATCTTGAACACACTAAAACGTTGAACACCGATAGTCGACTAATAGTCGGAGTCGCGACTATTGGTGGGCGACTAGTCGACTCTCTAAAATGCTGAAGTCGTACAACACTACTGTCCATCTTTCTCTGTATGTAATCCATTGCTGGTTTTGCAAGTACATGTACAGTGCAGTCTTCATGATATTAGTGGATTTTCATAAATCGTGAAATTGAGCTCTTGGTCTTTATTTCCAATGCATTGAAAATACCTAAATGATAAGTGATATACAAATGAGTCTTTTTTCTGATTTTGACCAATCACACAACGGTATAAAGTGATTTGTTAATAACACATTGTATCAATTTATTTTGTCAGTAAAAGACAGATTGTATTTCATACATGAAAATGTAATGTATGAACAGTGTGTTTTTCTCTTGGATTGGGAGTTAGTGATAATTGAGCTTTATAGGTAAAGAGTTGATGTAAGTGTCACATTTGTCATTCATTGTCTATTCACATTTTTACATTTCATATTTCACAATGCATCTGTTTTATTTGGAACATTATTAATCTTTATTCTATGTTTATTTTTTTTTAATTGGTAGAGCTGTATTACATGTATTTCATAAACATTATTTTTATGTTCTTTGTTGTAAATCTCTCATGCCCGAACTGCAAGTGCGCGAGTTCCAGACAAATTGGCTCTCATTTGCACTCTGACTTTAGAGCAGGCAGCATGAGCATGAAGTCTCTGGAAAACATCTTGAGGTATGCTTCATATTTTTAATCATTTTTGTTTCTTTTTATTGTTCTGTTTGCTTTTTCTTTAGTACTGTTTTTTTGTTTTGTGCGCATTCACTCTGAAAGATTATTAATTGTTTACTTTATCAGAAATGATTTGATGGTTTAGGAATACCAGTGTGTTGAATCATGGAGGTCTCTCTTCTACCTCCATGGTTGAATTCACTGTTAAAATATGTTCTGTAAAATGTAGCATACTAACATTTTGTGTAATTTCATTCTTGATTGAGAAAAAACAATCCAACATATATCTACCATTTAACATTTTACATTTATCATTGTGGGAAATGAAATTTCCAGAATTTTTCAAACATTCAAACATTTTTTTCATGGTCTGGTAAACGGCCCACACAATACCACACAATCCCCTTGTCTGCCCGACCGCAAGTGCGCGAGTTCTGGACAAATCAGCTCTCATTTGCACTCTGACTCTAGAGCAGGCAGCATGAGCATGAAGTCTCTGGAAAACATCTTTAGGTATGCTTCATATTTTTGTTATCGTTTTTTTTTTCTTTTTATTGTTCTGTTTGCTTTTTCTTTTGTGCTGGTTTTGTTTTTTGCACATTCATCCCTAATGATAATTGTTTACCTTATCAGAAATGATTTTTAAAGCTAAGGAAAACCAGTGTGTTAAATTCACTCTTAAAATTATTTTTTGTATATCTTGAAAAAGCAATTTTTGTTATTCTGTATATTGTGAAAAAAAGTTGCAGAAATGATAAACTAAACTGAACTGAAATATCTTACTGTAAAATGTAGCGTAACTAACACTTTGTACCCTTTCATCATTGATTTAACGAGTCACTAGTCAGCATAATTATTTGTACTTTTCTTCTGAGCATTTTGCAATAAATAATAGTTAAACAATTATTAAAAAAAACATTGTGAAGTTCGATTTCCAACCCAGCTGTACAGTTCAGACATTTTGTTACAACATCAGCTGGAATATCTTAGAAAAATATACAGAAAATTTCCAGAATTGTTCAAACATTGTGAGGTTACCTAACTCCTCTGCTTTGGCAAAGGAAGCAACTGCAAGTGACTGTCATTTCTCATGAATGAGAAATTTGTGTCTGTCATTTACATTGACATCAATGCAATTTCACTGCAGTTTCACTTAAAGATACTCCAATATCCATTTCTTCTCCAGATTTTGCCTTAAAGCACAAGTTTAGTTTTGGCAATTTTTTTAATTTGAAAGCTTTATGCCCAAAGGTTATATCACTTTTATAACAGATTCTGAATGCCTTTCAGGGTTTTTTTTTAATTAATGAAAAATCTTGGGGGGGGGGGAGGACCCCCTAGATTATCGACCCCCTGGCCCTGAGGTATAATTCAGATAACCTTAACACCTTATTAATGATTTGGATGCTACATGTATACTATAACATAAAGTCAAAAATCCCGGCAAAAATCTCAGGGGTCCCCCAAGATTTTCATTATTTAATTTGAAACAAAAATGAAAGACATTCAGAATCTGTTATTGGTGTGATATGACCTTTGGGCATAAAGCTTTCAAATTAATTTTAAAAATGCCTAAACTAAATTTGCACTTTAAACCCACTAGCTAACATTTACCACAGTTTAAAAAATCTGAGCTACATGATTCCCCATGCTACCAGTGTCTTTTATAAGGTCTACAAATGAAGCCCTGAAAAAAGTGTATTTCAAAATGATTATTTAGTGCTTTAAAAAGGTGAAAATCATAAGTTGACCATATTTACCTGCCCATTCATTTCCTCACATAGACTTTGTGTGTGTAGATCTAGGTTATTTTTTACTTGCCCCGAGTATTAATTGTTAATTCATTCATATCTTGCAAGTGGCAGCATAAATTTCCAAACTTTTGTATTCTAGAGTGTTTATTTGTCCATTCAAACACTACAATATAGCTCAGATATCAAAGTTTGACAATTTTTAAAAATTGAAGCTCCACAATGTTAGCCTATCACTTTAATGTACAGAATGGGTAGGATATGTTAAAAAGTCAATAACTCATATTTGATTGATTTGTCACTTGCTCCCTTTTTGCCAAAGTGTAGGGCAGTACAGTTCTGATATTTGACAACATATGGAACATCTTCGGAAAATATCTCAATGTCTGTCCATCTTTCTCTGTATGTAATCCATTGCTGGTTTCGCAAGTACATGTACAGTCACAGTGCAGTCTTCATGATATTAGTGGATTTTCATAAATCGTGAAATTGAGCTCTTGGTCTTTATTTCCAATGCATTGAAAATACCTAAGTGATAAGTGATATACAAATGAGTCTTTTTTCTGATTTTGACCAATCACACAACGGTATAAAGTGATTTGTTAATAACACATTGTATCCATTTATTTTGTCAGTAAAAGACAGATTGTATTTCATACATGAAAATGTAATGTATGAACAGTGTGTTTTTCTCTTGGATTGGGAGTTAGTGATAATTGAGCTTTATAGGTAAAGAGTTGATGTAAGTGTCACATTTGTCATTCATTGTCTATCCATTCACATTTTTACATTACATATTTCACAATGCATCTGTATTATTTGTAACATTATTAATCTTTATTCTAACTTTATTTTTTTTTAATTGGTAGAGCTGTATTACATGCATTTCATAAACATTATTTTTATGTTCTTTGTTGTAAATCTCTTGTACAACACTTGTAGTTCACAAACAATAAGATCAAAATAACCTGTGTGTAATCAAATTACCTGTATGAAGGAATTATTGCTCAAACTCCCAAGTTTCTGCAAGTGCTCTGTGTATGGCGTACATGTATATATTTTAACTTATTGCACTTAGATTTATAGACCGTGACATTGGATTGTGGAGCTTAATACACTTACCGTAAAAGTACAATACCAATGACAAGCTTCTGAAAATAGCAATTTCCTTCTGACTCTGTATTACAGTATATACCACACAAATCTTTTAATTGAGCTCATTGTGTCAATCTAGAGCACATGTGTACAACAGAGAAGCATATTTACAAGTTGAAATTAACTGTATTGATTATGTGTTGAAACAGCAAATTAAATGCTACAAGTCAGTTGTGTGATAAGGACAACCTTTTCAGTGTTTGCTACGTATATTGAATTCAACCTGTAATCAAAATTCTGCTATACAGCTTTATTCTCATATTCTGTAATGTATTAGAATATTTTCATTATACCAGTGTCATTTCTCCACAATTGTGATACATTGGGCCCATCCAAATTAAATGGACATTATGGAATTGATTCTGGAGTTACATGTATAGAGTTTTGGTCAGGGTAGAAATTAATTTTCAATTTTTAAAGACGATTTTTATTAGAGCCTTAGGGCTATATCTGAATTTTGGGGGGCTATTTTTCTACCACTTGGGCTACTTTTTCATTGCACATCAGAATTTGAAGAATGCAATTAAAGATTGCCAGTGTTTTAGCCAGTGCTTCATCCATAAAAGCAACCACTGAATTCATTTTTGTTTCAGTGCCATAATAAAAAAAGAAATGTGAAATTTTTTGTATCAAATCTGTGGGCGATTCTGAAGGAAATGGTCGCCCCCAAAGAATTGGGTCTGGGGGAATTTTGGGGGCAATTTGGGCTTTGCCAAGGGCTAAATCGCCCGTCGCCCTGGGTTTTTTCCTATGCTGGTTTTGGTTGATAAGACAACATTTTCATCAATCTTTCACAAAGTATTACCATGCCAGACATCCTCAGAAAACAACTTCAATCAAACGTACTGAAAGTTGTTTATAGTGACATGGTTTTAAAATGATTAGAGGGCAGATAATATTCATTTTCTGTATATGACCAAAAAAGTAAAAATAATAAAAATGAAAATTGAATTATAGAATTCATCCAGAGATGAGAACATTCAACTGGAATTAACATTCATTTTACAGAATCACCTTGCAAATTCTACAGTAATAAGGACACGTTGCATGTCAACATTGATTACAAAACTTTCCATTTTGTCATTACCATCTGTGAAGGCAAAAGGTTGTGAAGATAATTAAGCAAATTATGAAAGCTTGTTTCAATTTCTTGTATGAATGATTAACATTGTTATAGATTAAAGAAACAGAAATTTAAAGGCAGGTCCACCCTGACATTAAGTTGGCTTTAATAAAAGCAGAACAATGAGAGAAACATATTTTTAATAGTGAAAGTTAGGCGAAAATCCACCTAAGAATAACAGAGTTATGAAGTTTCAAAGTTTATATTTGTGACGTCACATGCGAGCAGCTCCCCATATGTCATGTGATATAAATTCCATAAAAGTGCCGTTTTCTCAGAAATTTGAAATGATTTTATTTGTGCATTCAATATATTATCAGAAACATTATTCCACACATGCAACTATGAAACAACCCCATTCAATGGCAATTTATGAATTTTTATTACATGACATATGGGGAGCTGCTCGCTGTGACGTCACAAATTTAAAACTTTGAAACTTCATAACTCTGTTATTCTTTGATGGATTTTCGCCAAACTTTCACTAATATGTTTCTCTCATTGTTCTGCTTTATTAAAACCAACTTTATGTCAGGGTGAACCTTGCCTTTAACTGTGTATATGAGTTTAGATTTCATAGTCCTTTCACCCTCGTACTTTGGATAAGCCCATGTTGTCTGTCTTAATTGTACTCACTCAAGTAATGAGCAATGTCTGAGAATATCCCCAAGTATTCTATGGTTTGATATTCAGTGATAATGAATCTAACTTGAATGTAGATGTAATATCATTGTAACAGGTCTTCAAATGGTCACACTCTTTTGAAGATCCTAATTTTCCTATTCCTATTTTTTTCCCCCAGAAATCCTTATTTTCCTAATTTTTGCTACTTTTTGTCAAAAACCCTTTGTGATGGGTTTGAATTTGTTAGGAGTTGAGTAGTCTAGACAGGTTGTTGCTGAGAGTATGCAGCTACTGTTATTCCCTGTTTGTGAAGAAAAATTTGTTTTGTCAATCTTGGATTTTTTTTCCCTGCATATTCCATGTCTTTCCATTTTCTTTGGGCTGACTTCTCCAAACACAACTTATAAATAATCCTACTTTCCTCTTACTTTGGTGGATTGAAATT
>JZLH01S0012985.1:51847-68846 GCA_001188425.1 Eucidaris tribuloides
AGAGAGATAATCTCACTGTATAGTTTCTAACTCAATTGGTACTTCAAGGAATTGACAGATGTAGTACTACCTCAACCTGGGGGGGGCGAGGGGGGGCGGGGGGGGGGGGGGGTGGGGGGAGGTTGGGGGGGTGGGGGCTGGGGGGGGGCGGGAGGGGGGGGGCGGGGGGGTGGGGAGGGGGGGGGGGGGGGGGGGGGGGGGGGGGAGGGGGCGGGGGGATGGGGGGGACAATTCAATAAGACTCGTCAAGTAAACTGTATGCAAAAATCTTAATCTACGGGAAATTTTTGTGGCCAAATGCTGACCCCATTATTAAAATAAATTACTGTGAGATGGCCTTTGCTACTGGTTGAGTATTCGCCTGGTGACGACGGCAAGTTGTTTGTGTTAGCTTTTTAGAGAGTTTGAGTTTCTACTCACGGCACATGAGTAATAAAGTACTGGTATATTTGTGCTGATTCTCACTTAATTAACAAATTCAAGACAAATCCTTCGCAGCCAGGAATAGAAAGTACCTCCAGTTGTGTATACACTGGTATAGCTTTTCAGGCCATTTGGTGTCATTTTTTTACTTCTCCAATCATGTTAATCGCGCCTTTACAACATATGACTTTTCCAATCTTATTATTTTAAGGGGGCTTTCCAATACATCAATAACGACAGTTCTTTAGTAAGAAGCATGTCATGAATGAATTATTGACACGTCGCCATGGTTACCATGTAACACTTCAACAAATGTGAAGGAGCCACAATACGCAACGGTACGGTTATTGAGAAAAGAGCGAAAATTGTCGAAACACGGTAAAGATTTGTCAAAATTAATTTTTACCTGAAATTACATCTTCAAGTCTTTTCCAATGTCCTGCTGAAAGTTTCAGATCAAAATTTAATGAAAAAGGGGTAAATAAAAGGGGTAACCCCCGAAAAAGACACAGAAAATCTGTAGTCAGTGAGGCCGGCGCCCCTAAGCAATGACAAACGGGCTTGCTCATTGGCTGAGATGTTCATCATGAACGTATCGTCGATTCGATCGGTGAATTCCATTTTTTTTTCGAATGCGACAAACGACATTGACAAGCCATCCTTAACTTGCAAGCTTAATTTGTTATGATATTCTTGATTTTTTTGCAGTTATCCGTTTTTTTTTCTCTCACATTTTTAATCTCATATACATTAGGATTCACAATATTTGCGGCAATATTGAATCAACAGAGTAAGTAATACAAGATGCCGATGCCAGTGGCGAGAAGAGTGTCGCTGTGACCAATGAGATTTGTAACTCTGCGTGGCTTTCAGAGTTAAGACCATCGCACGTTTCATTTATCCATGTGTAATTGTGTAATCCGCCACTAGCACACCAGATATGTGGAAAGTGACAACTATCTTCGCATCAATCAATTAAAACTTTCTACAGGTTTCTTTTTTGATGAATCAAAAGCTGGCTCAATCTAGTTGAATAGCACTTTAGAACGCGTTGGGGCCGTCAAATGAGGACAGAATCTTAACTATGCAAAGCGGTGTCCGTTGTCTGTCTGCGGCGCTAATTAACAGGCAGCCCTCAATTGCCCAGCGCGTGCGCTGGCAGTTATTCTCAATTGAAATAAGCGATATAGCAACAATTAAGATAGTCTTGTTTCCCTTGCTGAATCTCAAGTATACTTTAATCGTGAACTTGAAAATTAGTATAACAATCGCACGTTACAAGCAATTACTACTGTAAAATTTATTGTGGCCAAATCTCTACTACCAAGAGACCGCCAGTTCTAGCGCCAGCTTCACTCGTGGACCTGGCCTTCGCAAGGTACATCGCAGCCGGGCAGAAATAACGTAAATGGTTAAGAAACCAATATGTATTTTTTGTAAAACGCTAAAACGATGCATTAAAGATTTTACCAAATTCGGTTCAAAATGAAATAGCAATTCTACAGACCTATAAATGATGCATCACGCAACTCCGGGGCTACCGGTCCGTACCCCGGGGTACCGGCGTTTGCAGTCGCCCTCGTTTGTGTTAAAAAATTATATTTCTTTCAGTATGATCCGCTGGACAATCATTGGTAATGTATGCAGAGTGCTGTGCAACGTGCATCAAAAAAGGTCAGATAAACTTACGAAAAATGGGTTAAAAATGAAGCTAAAGGGTTATTTTCACGCCTTATTCATCAACTCTCTACTATAATTTTGTAAACCCAGGGTAAGCAGTGCTGAAAAATAAATAAATAGATTCACAAAATGGCGATTTCTACTTGTACCCACGGGTACGCAGCAATACTGCATCAAATGCAAATGCAAAATTTCAAGAAATTGAGGCCATTGCAAACGAACCGTTGCTAGGGTAGTTTTTTCCCCTCGTTTTATCAGAATTTCAGCGACGAATCGCGGTTCGCATTCTTGAAGCGGACGCTGCTCACTTTGCAGCGGGTTTTCTCGTAAACTTACTTTTTCATCGACAGCATGACGCCCCTGTTAAGTAGAATTTGCGGGTATACTTACTTTTATCAACAGAATATAAACCAGAAATAAATGCGTGAGATATGGAAAAGCAAATATGCAAAAAAACAATGGCCCAAAAATACGATCTGTGTGGCTCCTTTTGGCATGACTGTCACAAATGTACAAGGCAGCTATCACTTTGGTCCAATGTGTACCCCACACCATCACTTCGGGAGATAATAGATCATCAATTTTTAAGTGTTTCAAAATGACCATCAGGTGACTTCACTAAACTTGATATTTTTTAATTGTAAGAATAAAGTGGCAATGAAAAAAACTTCCTCTGGTTACATGAATAACATGCTGTGAAAAGTTAAAATGAACAATATTAGTTTCTATTTGAGTTTTTATTTTCATCGCAAGTATCTCATTCTCCCGATTACACAGAATATACACATCATATTTAGCTTTTAAAAGTTGACCTGAATGCTTCAGCTTCTTAGACATATTTTAACAAAAGAAAACTAAAAAACTGAGTCGAGAGGTAGTACTGAACTAGATCACGACCCAATCCACAGGGATGCAGTACCAGTCGTGCTCGCTGTTTCCTGCTTGGCTTCTTGGGTGGTTTCTTGATCGCGCTTTTGCTTACAGGGATGCGCGCACCATCTGGCGATTGTCACGAGCAATTCTGCGCAATGTCGTAGCATTCGTACATGAACAAAAAGTACAAAAAAGGAAAAGATCAATTGAAAATTGTGTCCAAGTTCTACAGGCAACCATTCTGTCAGCATGCTCAACTCGGTATTCGTCTAATTAACTAAACAACATAAGATACAATTAAATTACATACAAACTGCCTTGCATTTTGGCCAGCCCACCTCCAACTCACACCATTTGTTTTGGATTGCTCAAGTCGATAACATCGAGACTCTTTACATTTGACAACAGACTTGCTCCAAAGGGAAACAGAATTTCAGGAGACCGAATTGCGAAAAATTTTCAACCTGGGTCATGAAAGGGAGTTTCATAAACATTAAACACTGTGGCGCCCGAGATTTGAAAATCGCCAGAGTTAGAACAAGAACATCATTCGGTTTCCGGTACCCACAGGTTAACATAAGAGATAAGTAATGAAAATTAGAGTTGAGCTTCTTCAACATGCATGGTTAGAGTGAACTCTTATTTATCGTAAAAGAATATACAGCGCAAGTTTTATTCATCACGTTCATTAAAAAAAATTTTCTTAGATATCACAAACAAAACAATTCCCGTCTTTAAATAAGTGATAAAGAAATCATTTTACTTGATGAATAAAGACGAATCTTATTTAATGCCTTACCTTCATGGGTGGGGTTGCTGTTTGAAACGCGGTGGGGGCGGGTGTGTAGCTCCCTTTGTGCTGGTACCAGGCTAGCTGTAGGTGTCTGGGGCTGCTTTCCATTGGGATGGGATGTCGGGCGTAACAAGGGGGAGGTGGGTCCGGGCTGCGTAGTCTTGCCATCTGCCTTTCTCTTCTTCAAGAGTCTGTTGATAAGGAGAATGCAAAAACAATGATGAAATAAATGTATACTTAGGCTTCTTTCTGTGCTAAGAGAGTCTTTAAAAAATAAATGATTAAATTTGTTGTGTGCTCCAGTTGCATGACAGAAATGAACGTGAACCGCGCATCGCTTAGTTATATATAATGTGTTCCGCGCAGACATCTCAAAGCACATCTCGTTTTTCTGATGTTCGCCAACATAAATCACCCATGGAAATTAATTTTGACAAACACAAAAAATAATGTATTTTACTAACCAGCCTCACAAACTTTTTTCATCAATTATCATATATTTGTTTAGTAGTTATGGTGGCATTTGGTTCTTTTGGAGATGACGTTCTTCCGGTAACTAATAACATTAAAACGCATGCTCCAGTGCAAGCAGCATCCACATCGTGTCTTGCCCGGTACACCTCACAAATCCCGCGTCCTCGCAGTCAGATTAACTTTATGGCTCTGTGTCAAATTGCAGATTCAGTGAGTGCCATTACCTCTGTGTATTCTCTTCTTAAACTTCTTCAGTGCCTATTATCCCATAAACCTGTATTTTTTCAGCTGTAAGATTTTTAGTGAGAGGTTTGAAGATGGAATTCTTTACATTAATGAATGTTATGGCGTGTGCAAAAATTGAACCACAATCTTAAGCGCATTTGGTTACTTGCCATGTTGTATAATTTATCATATTTGAAAGTAAGTGATACTTGTGAACACACTTTGACAAAAATGCAACTATGCGATCATAACTGCCATCGCTACATATCCAGCATGCACATAAATAGCCTAATATGGACTCCTGTGACAGCCTGTAAGCATAAACAATAGTGATTTCGTGTCTTACCTATATTTACACTGGTGATAAAGTCAAATGTTAGAACAAATTCTACTTACTCTGGTGTAGCCTTTTATCCTCCTCTGTGAGTTTGTGGATCTGTCGAGACCGCCACTGTCAGCACGCTGGCGTTGATCTTCTCCTTCAGAAAACGTAGTCCTGATACAGCTCCACTGCTGCCTCAAAAGCCCTGTTACGGTCCTCCTTACTGTGGTTCTTGATGAACTTCAATCTGTGACAGATAAAAATGAGTATAAATTAATCTGTTAATCAAAGAAATTATTAATAATTAATAGTTTGGCTTTGATGCCGGATGAACACAACAAACTAAATGCTTTTAAGCGCTGCCTGTAAAACAATTTAACAGTGATCTGTGTGGGCGATTGAACCACGACCCTCTGTCCAGACAAGGCGTCATTACCACTTGACGCACTGAGGAAGCCCTGATAAGCTTGAGTGATAATTCTAGCTCTATATCGCACAAGAATGTTTTGTTAGACATTGTTTTGAATATAATTAATATTTTTGCATGTCTACAGAGATTGAATAATCGTATTGAATGAATTTTGTATCTTTTTGATAATGGGGTGGGTGGTATTCGCAGTATTCTCAAAATTCAGCTTTTATCACACCTTTTTTCACATTTATATACAGTTGTTTATAATATGAGGAGCTGAGCAGCATTAAAAAAAACTATGTTCAGATAAATTTTGTCATAAATTAGCATAATTTTATATAATAGTCCCCCCATCTTCCCCCTCCTGCAAGCCCTAACAGGATAATTCAATACATGGAGAATCAAAATCAATGACAGACATAAAGAGGAAGAAGGCAATTGGAATGTCAAAATTCTGTGTTCCATTTGAAAGTCCCATGCACCAAGCAAACATTCATAGAAAACAAACAAAATCAAAATTCACTGAAGAATAAAAAAACAGACAGATCTTATATTCTATTTGAATAAATAATGCTCATTAATTGAATTATAGCAAATTCGTCAATCAGGCTTGAAATGTTTCAACGCAGTTATATGATGAAACTAAAACCTGAAATCAAATCAGACATTTTTCATGATTGTTAGAATTTTGATTTGCATATAAATTAAGAATTTGCAGAATTTCTAAATCATGTGTAGAAGTTGGAGGCTACCTGTGTTTAAGCAATTGAATCATAATCTGTTGAGAAATAAAGAAGTAACTTTTATAAATTAATCATAAATTTGCATTAAAAAAAAATCACAATATCTTTAGAAGTTTAGAAGCAGCCACAAAGTTCTTTCACATCAACAAACAATAAAAATCCATTGAAAAAATGGAGGAAAGTAGTATTTTGTTAGTGATTTGAATAATATTAACATAAACTTGAATAGTTTAATTGGTTAATGAAATACCAATTCCATGTAAAACATTGGACTTCTCACTAAACTCCATCAGGTTGTTCAATCTGAACAAAAAATTGTCTAACACATATTTGATTCATTTCATAGTCTAGGTGCAAACTTGGTTTGGTTGGGACAATTTATCGCACTGGAAAATAATTGGTTCCTTATCATTGACCTCATGCATATGTAAAAGTTCTGCTAAATATTGATTGAGATGTCATGGAGCCTAGATCTCATTGCAATAATTTCATAAGCAATGGTGAGACAGGTACTTCACATATTTCTGGCCCAGGTACACTCATTTTAAATTTTAAATTTGTTGTCCAGAAACTACAGGGTTACACAGTACACTTCTCCTTTAAACTCTCACCTACCGTGTTGAATGTCTGAGTGTATCTGTCTTAATTCTTCAAGCGTTGCTCCCAACCTCTCCTGGTTGAGTAGTTCCATCTGTTCCGATTATTCCTTCAATCGATCCTCCTCCTTTTCCGCTGCCTGAAGTCTAACATCAGACGACCTTCATCTCTCCAGCTGGACGGTCTGAGACCTGGAAACAAGAAACAGAACATAAGGAATTAACTTTTTAAGACACAGGCTAACAATGACCAGAGTTAAAAAAAAATGTGAGCAAAATAATCCTCCATGCATAGTCTAAAAATGAAGCCCTAAAAAAAGAATGTATTTCAAAATGATGATTTAGTGCATTAAAAACTAGAGAATTCGTGCGCCTGCACGATGGGTATGCCTCGCACCCCCGTCCAATTCCAAACTTTGAATGTACGGGCCATCGTAACCCTTTGACGCGTTCAAACTCTGAAATTTCATTTTGTGCCCCATAATACAGTACTTCAACCCAATTACCTACAATATCCGACAGCTTCTCTCAAGCTATCGCGTAATGAGCGCCAGAATCAGACATATTAAGGCCCGGTGACCTTGACCTTTGAACTTCCGAAATACTAAATCAGTTATTGGTGGCTCCATAATACAACTCACCCAAGTTACATGAAAAACCAAACTGCCGTTCAAGTTATCGGCGAAAGCAAGCCAAACATGACTATTTTTAGGCCCGGTGACCTTTGACCTTTGACTTTCAGTCCAAAATTAAATCAGTTTATTGGAGCCCATAATACATTATTCAAACCAAGTTACATGATAATGCCGACAGCAGCCGTCTCAAGTTTCGCGGTACGAGCCCGAATCAGACATATTTTAGGCGCGCGACCTTTTTGACTCTTTTGACACTTCGAACTCAAATCTAATCAGTTCATTGGTGCTGCATAATACTACTTCACACCAATTACCATGAAAATTCACTGGCCGTTGCTCAATTATGCGCGTAACAAGCCCAAATCCACGAGCTATTTAAGGCTCTGACCTTTGACCTTTGACGGCTTCAAGCTCAAAATCTAATCAGTTCATTAGTGACTCATAATACTACTTCACGCCAAGTTACATGAAAATCGACCGAACCGCTCTCAAGTTTATCGGCGGTAACGAGCCCAAATCAGACATATTTCAAGGCCGCGCCGTGACCATTGACTTTGACTTCAGCTCAAAATCTAATCAGTTATTGGTGGCTCATCAGTACATACTTGGTCGCGAGTTACATCAAAGATCCGATGGGTATCAGAGTTATCGCAGGTGTACTGAGATCGGTAACGACGGAATGACGGACTGACATTCATTTTTAGACTGTATCAAAGACACTAGTATCATGGGGAATCCTGTAGCTCAGATTTTTTAAATTGGAAACATTGTTATACAGTGCCTTTAAAGTACAGTAATAGGCTAACATTGTGGAGCTTCAGTTTAAACAAATTGTCAAACTTTGTTATCTCAGTTACATAGTAGTGCTTGAATGGACAAATATTTTTACATTCAAATTTACAAAAGTTTGGAAAGTTATACTGCCACTGGCAAGGTATGCATGAATAAACCATTTCCACTCTGGTGGAGGTCTACACACAGTAAGTCTATGGGAGAAAATGGGCAGTGGAATCTGGTCAACTTGAGTGCGTGTAGATTTTCACTTTTTTTTGAAGCACTAAATCATCATTTTGAAATACATTTTTTTTTCAGGGCTTCATTTTTAGACTATGCATGGAGGATTATTTTGCTCACATTTTTTTTTTTAACTCTGGTCATTGTTAGCCTGTGTCTTTAAAAGTTAATTCTGTTATGTTCTTTTCTTGTTTCCAGGTCTCAGACCGTCCAGCTGGAGAAGATGAAGGGTCGTCTGATGTTAGACTTCCAGGCGGCGGAAAAGGAGGAGGATCGATTGAAGGAATATCGGAACGAGATGGAACTACTCAACCAGGAGAGGTTGGCACACGTTGAAGAATTAAGACAGATACACTCAGACATCAACACGGTAGGTGAGATGTAAAGGAGAAGTGTAACCCCTGTAGTTTTCTGGACACAAAATTTAAAATTTAAAAATGAGTGTACCTAGGCCAGAAATATGTGAAGTACCTGTCTCACCCATTGCTTTTGAAATTATTGCAATGAGATCTAGGCTCCATGACATCTCAATAGCAGAACTTTTACATATGCATGTAGTCAATGATTAGGAACCAATTATTTTCCAGTGCGATAATTGTCCCAACCAAACCAAGTTTGCACCTAGACTATGAAATGAATTCCAAATATGTGTTAGACAATTTTTTGTTCAGATTGAACAACCTGATGGAGTTTAGTTGAGAAGTCCAATGTTTTACATGGAATTGGTATTTCATTAACCAATTCAACTATTCAAGTTTATGTAAATTTATTCAAATCACTAAAAATACTACTTTCCTCCATTTTTTCAATGGATTTTTATTGTTTGTTTGATGTGAAAGAACTTTGTGGCTGCTTCTAAACTTCTAAAGATAATTGTGATTTTTATGCCTCCGCCCCGTAAGGGAGCGGGAGGCATTATGTTTTCGGGTTGTCCGTCCGTACGTCCGTACGTCCGTGCATCCGTGCGTCTGTGCGTCTGTGCGTCCGTGCGTCCGTGTGTCCGTGCGTCCACACTTTCTTGTGAACAAGATTACTGAAGTACCGCTGGAGGGATTTTAATGATACTTGGACCAAGGATGGACCACTAGGCAAGGATGAATTGATTAGATTTTGGGACAAATCCGTCGAGGGTCAAAGGTCAGTGAACTTTGTCCTAAAATGCCATTTTCTGCCTGTAACTTCAGTTACGAGTGCTCACTGTTAATGTAATTTGGTGGTTAGATTAAGAACAAAGGACAAATGTTTGTAGAAGTCACAGGGAGTCAAGTCAAGCAAGGCAAAAGTCAATAACTTTGTCTCTAAATGCCAATTCTGCTATAAATTCAGTTAGGAGTGTCCTCACTGTTAATGTAATTTGGTGTTAGGTTAAGAACAAAGACAATATTTTGGTAGATCACAGGAGGTCAAGAAGGTAGATCATAGGGTCAAAGGTGCATGAAATTTGTCGCAAATGCGCCATTTTCTGCCTACTAAAACTTCATTAGGATGCTCACTTGTTAAGTAATTCTGTCTGTTAGTTCACTCCAAAATAAAAATATTTGGTGTTGTCACAGTCAAAGTCAAGCGTCAATGGGTCAAAGGTCAAGAATTGTCCAGAAAGTCATTTTCTTTGCTGATAAGTTAGTAAGGGATCTCAGACTTTGTTTATTTGGTAGGTTCAAACCGAATCAGGCAATATTTTGGTAGATGCACCAGGGTTAAATAAGTCAGGGTCAATTTCAATGAACTTTGTCAAAATGTCATTAATTCGAGCCTCATACTTCAGTTAGGATGCTCGACTGTTAATGTAATTTGGTGTTATCTTAACAGCGAAAAGTATATCTTTTGGTAGAGTCACAGGGGTCAAGTTAAGTTCAAGGGTCAAAGCAATTTAACTTTGTCCAAAATTGTGTCATTTTCTGCGTATTAAATAAGGAGTCTTTATGTTAAGGTAATTGCGTTAGGTTTCAAAATCAAAAGACAATATATTGGTACAGTCAAAGAGTCAAAGGTCAGGGTGCAAGGTCAAAGTTCAATGCTAACTTTGTCAGAAACTAATTACTTCAGTTAGGAGTTTAACTGTTATATGCTTAAGTTGTTAGCTTGCTTCATTAGTGGGCGGAAAAACAAAAAAACACTGGGCGGAGCATACCTGCATCGACTGCGGGATCCGAATTCTCTATTTTTTATGCAAAATTATGATATTTAAATTCTTCTTTTATTCTCAAGTTATAATTAAATGTCAACAAAGGTCTTCCAAACTTCTACACATGCATTAAAATTTGCAAATATTTAATGCAGAATCAAATTTAAAATTCATGAAAAATGCTATTTTGATTTAAGTTTGGTTTATCAATCATTTTAAGATGTGAAACAATTTCAACTGTTGACGCAGGACTTGTATAATTCATTAATGATGGCATATTTATTCAAAATAGAATACAGAAACATCTGTTTTTTTAATTTCCAGTAATTTTGATTTGTTGGTGTTTTCTCTGAATTGCTTGGTGCATGGGACTTAAAATGAACACAGAATTTATGACTTCCAAACTTGCTTTTCATTTTATGTTTCATGATTTTGATTGCTCGCATGTATTGGAATTAAACCTGTAGGAGGCTTGCAGAGGGAAATGGGGAGGACTAAAAATTTGCAACTTTATACAAATTTATTTAACATATTTTTTTATATAGTCTGCTCCTCATATATATAACAAACTTATAAGAATGTTGAAATATAGGTGTGAAAAGTTATATTTTGAATATCTCTCCAACCCCATCCCCCAGCTTATCAAAAAGTTATAATCATAAATCATCATTCAAACTATCGATTATTTGAACTTGTACGACATGCAAAATATTTATTCAAACAATCTTAACAAACCATCTCTTGGTGGAATCTAGAGCTAGATATCACTGTCAACTATCAGGCTTACCTCGTCAGTGTCAAGTGGTAATGACGCCTGTCTAGAAACAGAGGTGTCTGTTCAAGTCCCCACAAGTCCCACCTTTAAAAATTGTTTATCACGCAGCGCTTAATCATTTAGTTTAGTGTTTATGACCACAGCAAAACACAAAAATACAATTATTAAATTATTCTGATTCAACAGATAATTTAGTATCATTTTATCTGTTCACAGATTGAAGTGTCATCAATAACAAGAAGGGACCGAACAAGCTTTGAGCAGCGTGAGAGGCTGTATAACTCAGTTATGTCTGTAAGACAATATCAACGCGCAGCGTGTCCATTCGTCTCGACAGCTCCATGAACTATACAGGGGATAAAAGGCTAGACCCAG
The DNA here is from genome assembly GCA_001188425.1 of Eucidaris tribuloides. Lineage (NCBI taxonomy): Eukaryota > Metazoa > Echinodermata > Echinoidea > Cidaroida > Cidaridae > Eucidaris > Eucidaris tribuloides. The sequence goes on from JZLH01S0012985.1 coordinate 63,313, forward strand.
AGTATATAGAATCGACATAACATTGAACTTATCACCAGTGTAAAAAATATAGAGAACACGAAAATCACTAAGTGTTGAGTTAGAGGCGTTACAGAATCCATATTAAGTCTATTTTATGTGGCCGCGGGCATAGAACTTCGCAGTATATGCATAGTGTCATTTTTGTCAAAGTGTGTCACAATGCAGCTTACCTTTCAATATGCAAAAAATTATACAAACGATTGAGTATACGCAAATGCTTTAAAGATGTGTCATTTGCACACGCCAAAATTCATTAATCTTCAAATCCTCTCACTAAAGTCATTTACAGTTGAAAAACCAGGTTTGGGAAAATAGGCGTCACTGAAGAAATTTAGAAGAGAAGCACGGAGTAATGCGCTCACTGAAATCTCATTTGCAGACGAGCCATTTAATTAATCTCTGACTGGTCAGGACCGATTGTTTGTGTACCAAAGAACGATGTTGAATGTGAATTTGCACTGGAACATGAGTTCTAATTGTTTTTTGTTACCGGGAAGACAACCATCTCCAAAAAACCAAAATGCACCATAATTGTAGAACACAAATAATATGAAATTTGTAATGAAAGTTTGTGAGCTGGGTATAGAAATAGCATTATTTTTTTTATTGCCCAAATTACTTTCGCATGGATAATATGCTCCGAACATTCAGAAATAACGATGTCTTGCAGATTTGTGCTGAACAAATAACTTACTTTAATAGCAGGGCGCGTTCAGGTCACTTTCAGTGCACGTCTGGCACACGACATTTATCCATTTATTCTTAAAGGACTTTTCGAAAACGAACGCTAAGTATGGTTTATTTCATCCGTTGTTTTTGCGATCTCCTTCAACAGACTCTTGAAGAATAGAAAGGTCAGAAGGCAACGACATATGAAAGCGACCAAAGTCTCCCCGTACCCGAACCAATAGCCGGCTCGCCGGCCATGGAACAAGGCACAGCCCAGCAGCTCGCCTGGTACCCAGCCGGATCCCAGTAAGGAGCTTCACTACCCACCTCCCATCATTCAAACAGCAACCACTACCCATTAGATGCGTGATGTGCATTTCAGCATCTCAGTATGATGGCGTTCATGTCAAAAATCAACATGAAGCCAATGTGATGAAATAACTTACTGACTTAGAGAAGCTTTACTTATTGGTATTGAATAAAGATCTTGTTTTTGGGGGGGGGGTTTGGAGGCGAGGGGCCTTTTATGTTTTGTTTTGTTTGTTTGTGAGTTTGTTTGTTTTTTTCATTAATCACATGAAAAAAATTCTTAATTGATCATAGTATAATTAGAGATGTTACTTCTTTACAAGCTAGATTTTTGGCATTAAAAATAGATTTTCATCTTTTCATCATCAAAGTATGAAATCTTTTTTATTCGCTTCAAGTGAGAATTATTATGTGTCGTGATATGTAAAAGAAGTCTCCCTTATTGTATGTGGTAATGAATAAATAAAGCTTAGCTGTTATTATTTTGATAAATAGAGTTCCACTCTACTACCATTGCTGTGGACAAGAGCGTCAACTAATTCAATGTGTCATGCCCCTTTTGCTTCAATGTTAATCCATGTACTGCTTTATATATCCAGGTAACAATATGTTTCATTTGTCTTCTGACTGTGCTAACGCCGGACTCATTGTTTAAATTAGCTGTAAGTTGTAGCCGTGCAAAAAGATAGGGACCATCAAGGGTGAGCAAAAAGAACAAAGTCAAGTAAATGAGTTGAACTTAGTATTTTTAAGGTCTTTTACTGTGTAAAGACCACTGAAAAAACAATTTGGCACACAGAAAGTTTTTCAACATGAACAAAAGTCACGCTGCAAAAAGTAACTCACACACTGTAAACCAGGTCAGCAGCTTTGAAAAAACTACAGATATAATTCAACAAAAATGATAATTCTGATTGGTACCCCCCGGGTACCTATTTAGTGTTATCAATGTTTATCAGCCAATTTCCATGTGAGCAGGTTCAATTGAAAGACTGTAGAATGAAAAAGTACTTATTGTCACATTTTGACAAAATAAGTTAGTGATGTGATTTTTGAAGTTGTTACAGTGGGAATTTTTGACGAGGATGTCGTGACCGTTCAATCCCCGTGGGGGGTCCTTGGCCAAATTTTGGTCGATTTGAACATAAAGTGGACAATCAAACTACGATGACTTTTGCTTGACATTCAGTAGAAATTGTTTGGTTGATAATAGTGGTAAGAGCACATAGCTGGCTGTATGTGTTCTAACAGAATAAGCTTCATAGGAGTGTTAGGTTATAATTTGTGTCTCTGTTCTGTGTGTCTTGAGTTTCTTTGATCTATGTGCTGTTCGGGATGTGTGTATTTTGGTGTCATTTGGTAACTTTTCTGTCTATGTATTGGAATTGTGTGGTGTGATGTCTTTTTAAGTGGGTCTGGTTTAAAGAATGGGAAATGCGAGTCAACTTCAGGGCCTACTTTAATTAGCGTATGTTAGTAGTTAATGAACACTTGGCTGTCTGGGCTTAAATTCATGACATTTATCTTGGAGATGAAAGCAGTATATTGAATGTTTACCTTTCACGTTGAGAAAAATTTATTAATTTAAAATATACTCGAAGAGAAAAAAAATTGAATTATGATAATGAAGCTGACCTCTCGTGTGCAAACCATTGCGCGTTAACCTATTGCTCGTAATATGTGGTGGCTTCTATGCACACAAAGTCATTAATTACTCCTAGTCAAGCAAGTGACCAGTTGTTTGTTGTTTGGTTTGTTTAAGACATTGACACAATTATCAGCTGATCTTTCCTTGCTTTTGTCTTTTTTTCGCAGTTTACATGAATTGTCTATCCTGCCATCCGAGGCAGAGTCACTGGACTTGCCCCCATCTGCCCGCCTGGTGCCGCAAAGCCAAAAGCGATCAAGGAATCCGAAGAAGCCAAAACGAACACAGAGCTACTTGAACTGGCTCTAAATGGATCTTGATCTAGTTATCATCCTGTATCAGTTTTTATTTTCCTTTTGTAAATATGTAATTAGAACCTGTAGATTTCAGGGTCATTTATTTAACAGCTAAATAATTGATGATGCTATATCTCTCGATGTACTCGAGAATGGTATCTGTTGTCAAGTGAAAGCAAAACTCATGCTGTAAACTAATTTATTCTTTTAGCTGTATAATAGCATTGAGATGATTCCAAGTACGCAGAGGTGAAGTTTCATGCCAACTTATTTACACTGCCTAATCATTGAAAATAACAATGTATAGAAAATCACTGTTCATTTTAACCATCTAGAAATACAGCGTGATTTTCTGCCCATTGTGTTTTGAGACACATGGACATTAAGTGGTGCGCCTTTATCAAAAGTGTGAAAGGTGTCTAACATAATACTTTCTTTGGCAGAGTGTCAAATATCCTTCTTGATTGAAAACTTGCTTCTGACCTAAGAACTCGTTTATCATTTATAAGGTGTTGCAAAGACAGTGGGACACGATGTAGGAGAAGTCAAAAATCCCTTTAAGTGACCAATGAATTGAAAAATACAAAGTCAAATACAGCGCCAACTAGAGTCATAAATATCGTCAGAAGGGATTTGCTTGAATTTCCTTTGCTGTCTTGAGGAGGAACAAGCATTTATTTGCACCGCTCAGTAGGGGGGAATTGATATAAATTGAAACCTCATACAGCTACAGCAAACAAGTTAAATGTGTGAATAGCAAATATTGAGATTTAACAATTGTTAAATTTTCACAACTAAAGATGAAATGTTTGACATGGAATTTATTCACACAGAATCGCTAAAATTGTACTTTATTCTGGTGTTTTAATACCTTGAGGACTTCTTCCAATCTTCCTGTTTCCTTTAGACTTGTATCCAACATTCATCCATGTTCTAAAAAACAAAATAAATTGCCCGCTCATATTACTCTGCTCTTTCCCGATGATCATGCATAAAATTCTCCATTTAGAGATAATTGCGTGCTGCATTTTTTTTAATTGCTAATGACTAATTTACGCCAAAGAGGTATTTTTTGACGTTAAAATTACTTTTTAGGTAAGTGCCCTGCTTGTGAAGATCATTCAACTAAATTGTAAGGAAAATCAAATTTTATTTTGTTGAATTGTTGTCGCCAACATCCAGACTCGAGGTATCGGCATTGAATGTAAAACTGTGTCTCTGCTTTGAAGTCAGATAATTTGTAAGAGTCCATATTGAATACGATAAAATACTATGTTGATATTTGAAAGCAGTTCCAACTACTGGTGTTTTCACACAGAGCCTGCGGCGCCCCCTACGCGACGAATGTGTGACACCATCACAATTTTCAGCTTTGTGGATCAATATCACTGTAGTTTCTCAGGCTGCAGTAATATTCCTAGGCATCCGTCATGATTATGTCGTAATTTGGATAAATTGGTGAAGAAGAACAATATAGTAGCAAGGAATAGAATGAACATACTGTGAAACATGTGAACTTCTCATTTAAAATTTGCATGCATGCAAAGCACACATGCCTTGAGGTTTTACAATGATTGTTTGGATCAGGCTTTGTTGCAGTGACATCATTGGGTAAGTGGAGTTCGCTATCTATAATTGACATATAGCATGTATCCTCAAGATTGCATCACCTCAACAATTCAAACTAATATTGACTTGGTGACGATCAAAATCAAACAATGAAGTCAACTGCAATAGTTTTTAACATAAATTCTAGAAAGGTTCATATTGCGGTTGAAATTAATTAAAAGCAGTTTGAATTTTTGAAAGCCATACACGTATGTGTCAACCATTTTGAGGATCAGAAGTGATTGTATTGCCCCACACAGAATGCACTTTTGACATCAGCGCATGATGAACACTCATCTGGTGAGGTTTGTTGTTTAGGTCTACAGCTGAGGTCCAAGGCTGCAACATGGCTATTGGCGATCTGCTTTCGTCCGCTGTCGTTCGTTCGCTCGTGCGTAAACTTTTTTACACATTTTCAGGCTTCTCTTCAACATGCCAGATTGGATTTTGCCGCAAATTGCAGGGATTGAGCTTTAGGGGATGGGATTCAATGGTCTCAATGGTTAGCATCCTGGCCGCCCGGTGGGGCCCAGGGCAGGGCGCGTAAAGGGCAAAAGTAAGGTAGATTTTTCAAACATCTTTTTTTCTCTAGATATCCAGAAATAGCTATAGCAGTGTCATTTCGAATATAAAGATATCCTTGGGACCGTCCCATTGCAATTTGATTTCTTTGTAACAGAATTCTTTATATCAGGGTTGCAAAAACACATAAAAATACAAAGGAATCCAGAGAGTATGGGAATCCTGATGATTTGTGTACTTCTTTTATAATGTGAAATTTTTGTTATATCATAGTTTTGTCTTTATAACGAGAGCTGACTGTTAGTTTATGCCACTTGTGTTAATACCTCTATACTGTGCTGGAATTTATTGTTCTTTCATGCACTAATGCAGCAGACGCCCCCGTTTGGCCTAAGGGGGCAAAGAAGTTTGGGGTAGGGCCCTCATGGGAATAATTCATATTCACATCGAATGATTTAGAA
>JZLH01S0012987.1:2534-12576 GCA_001188425.1 Eucidaris tribuloides
GCTGATATTAAGTTCGTATTACGCTAGAAAGGATCGCGGGGAGTTCGTTTTTTAGGATGAGAAATTATTAGCGCTGATATTAAGTTCGTATTACGCTAGAAAGGATCGCGGGGAGTTCGTTTTTAGGATGAGAAATTATTAGCGCTGATATTAACTTCCGTATTATGCTAGAAATGATCGTCGGCAGTTCGTTTTTTTAGGATGAGAAATTATTAGCGCTAATATTAAGTTCCGTATTATCCTATAAGAAATTGTGGAGTTTGATTTTGGATGTCTTATTTTTGTCAAAAAAAAGGGTAAAAATCGGTAAACGACCGTCATGACTCAGCCCTAGCTCAGACAGCAGAGTTTGACAACTTTTTAATTTGAAGCTCCATAATGTAAGCCTATTACTTTAACTGTTACACTTCACAGTTTACTATCATTGAACCTCAATTCACACCTCCCTAATACACTTTTCATGAATCATGATTGAACAGATTCTGTGCTTTCATACTGAGAAGTTCTGTCTTTGTATGGAGATCACTTCTCATGTCATTGATGAGCTGCCGACACAGGCAGCAGTCACCAGACATCAAAACAAGCAACAGGAATGTGCACGCTACAGTGAACATATTCAAGTTGTACTGCCATGAAATACCTCAACTTTACAGTTTTTAATTTCTTAAAAAAAAAAAAATTCTACCTCACTGTACAAGTGGTTCGACATACAATTCAAACTTCTCACACCCAAGCCTCTACAGCTAGAATCTGTCAGTTACTCAGTTAACAGTAGTGTAAAAGTGTCTATGAGAAAAAAACTGAATAACTGGAAATGCCTGAAAAAAAGGTGATTTCCATTGCATTTAAAAAGGCAACACTCAAAACAGGGTTTTATGATACTAAAACCCTGTTTTGATGAGAAAAAAAAATCATCCTAAATTCAGATTTACAAACAGAACTCTCACATCCTTGAATTTATGTAACATTTGTTCACAACAAGCCATGCATGTACAATCACTGATCACGATCAAGTATTAAGTGTAGAGACAGAGATTTTCTGTTTCAAAAAATGGTCTTTTCCGTTACTGAAAAACTATAATTCTGTTTCAACTTGATCTAAAAATGGAAATTCTGTTTCATCATACATGTAGAAAATGTACACAGCAAAAGCATGAATTCCGTTTTGCAAAGGTGAATTCCATGAATTTTTACATGAAAAGTATCAAAACGAACGGATTTTCCGTTTGATTTGTACCGGTAAAACGGAAAATCACTGTCCCTACAGAAGTCAGTTGCCATACACTGAAATGTTTAAGCAAAACCCTGTGTGTACACTGATATTTGTGTTAAAAAATATTGCACAGCAAAATTACCTTAAAAGGCCTCCTTTTTCTACCAGCCATAATGAGCATTGTGGAAAACAGACCAACAGTTCTTCTACCAACAATGCCTGTCTACAGGATTACTCACTTTGTGTACTACTTTACCATTGATTTCCAAACCTTCAAGGAAATTTAACAATGATAAATGCATTCCTTACCTCAACATTTCAATCCTGATGATCCAAACTCTCAAAACTCCAACTCTAGTTCTCTAGAGGCAGAGATATTGTTTGTTTGTTTGTTTGTTTGTTTGTTTTTTTGTTTGTAGCCTTACTTTTTGGGATGAGGGAATCTAAAAACTAGAGCAGTTTCACTGCAACATGGTTGATGGGTATGCCTCCACACTCTCAGTCCAATTCAATCAAATTGAAACGCTTCATTCATGTATTTAAGTAATCTAATTCAAAAGTGTTTTAATAGTTCATGTAACTGAGCAGAAATGAGATGTATACAAGGTCCCATGACCTTTCAACTCTAAACTCTAATCAGTTCATCACAGCCTCAGAAACAAGCTCGACCGAAGTTACATCAACATCTGATTAGGGTAGCCGTTCTTGGTTGAGCAGTAACACCAATAAATAAGTAAAGATTTACAACATGAGATACATGAACATTGTGTACAGTCCACTATACAGATAAAAACATGACTAAGCAAAGATCTACAGAAGTTTTACTTACTACAGTGTATGTAAAGGATGATGTAATGTGGACTGAAGTTCTGAACAAATACTTCCTTAATACTACTTTAAATGTGAACTCAAACTTCCATTAAAACTTCCTGCAAAACTTCTTACGCAACTTCCCACAACTGCACAAGTTTAGTAGGAAATTTCCCCTAAAGGTTAGTGACATGATTGGGAACACCTGAAAATGCCTCAAGAACCAAATGAGTTGAAATACCAACTACATGTATACATCAGCTGGAGTGGATCTCCCAGCTGGAAGCATTTGTCTCAAATTTGTTTAAGGAGAATCAAGCATGAACATTAATTCTATCGGAGCACGATAAAAATAGGCCCCATAGAGAGCCACACAACAGCTCTTGCCTGCCACCAGGGATATTGACATTAGTTATTTTAGAATGAGTTAACGTTTGACTCCAAGATTTTGACAGGAGAATCCTTGCATTGTTTACTTGATTCTACAGTAGTTTCAGCCCAAATTGAGGACTACCCCCAATCACGTCATTAACCTTTAACATCAGGAATCAACATTGTAATAGTTTACAGTAACATGTAAATTCCAAAAAAAAAAGCATTGGTCCACAACATTGCTATCAAGTGCTAATCTTTAGGATTAGTGTTGACCATAATTTGCAAATTACCCCAGAGCTCAGTTCTATGCAAATGTAATACACTGACATGCCTGAAGAACAGTAGCCTTTGATCAAGGCCTCGGGGCTTTATGATTTCCCCCGTCAGCGCAATACCCCACTAGCGCCTGGAACGAGACTAACCGCGCTAACCCCAGTCACAACGCAGGCGAGGGGCGAAGCCCCTCGGCCTTTGCTATTGTGCATCAAATTTCTAATTTTAACCTTTGTTTTGCAGCCGAACTCTGCCACCGTTTGGTGGCAGCCAATCAGAATCAGCCTTTCACGATTGCACAGTGGGCGAGAATGTGTATTCATAGTACACACGTAGAGATATCTCCGCACATTATCATCACTGCACGCAGTATGCGCTATGCACTGGACGCGTGTGATGGATGCGTTCATGTTTACAGTAGGTGAATAGATTTCTGAAACTGTGTTATCAACGTTGACTATCTATTTTCCGACTTTAGATTCGTTACATTATGCAATTACGAGGTATTTTGCAATGACTAAAACGGCTAGTTTCTTCAAATTCCTTCTAGTGTTACGGGTAATAGCTTGCTTTTTAAACAGTAGGCCCCTACAGTATATTCACGTACTGTACGATTTGAAACCGGTCCGTAACGTGGATTGGGCAACAAACCGATTATGTAATGAATATTCACGGTCGGTCCATACGAGGCTCCAAGACCTGTCCTGAATATATAATTACTTTGGTTCGTGAGTGCAAAATAGAAAAGGCGTCGTGGATGAACAGCCAATCTTTCGGTGCGCCAGGAGTGTAGGCATTATATTTATAATTAGTCTCTTTTTAGGCGCACGGGATACAACTACTGCTCAGAGGCTTAATGGCGTGAGGGACAACCCACACCCACAATGCCTTGTCAAAAGGCTAGAAGAACAGAGAAGTAACTTAACTTGTTTTTAATTTATTAACTTTTCATTTTTTTTTTAGTTGTATGTATCTGGTGCAGTCTCATTGATTCAATTTCAGATTTCATTTGTCTGGATTCCTCAGCATAAGGCTTGCCATAAATAAATATGGGAAAATTTCAATTTGCAAAATAGCTGACTGATTTTAATCTAAAGTTGCATATTCTGTACACATAGTTGGTACAGTACACGTACAGTACGTCAATGTTTTTTATGTTGACATGAATATCAACACAGAAAAATGGTCTTGACAATGGCCTACAATGTAGGACTAAGTTCAAAGTACAAAATATTAAATGATGTAGTATGAGTAGAGACAATGACCAAACTATGCTAGTGTTTTGAACACAAATATTGTATGCATTACATGTACAGTAGGCCTGTAAAAATGTATAAGATCTTACAGTCAACCTTAAAGGGAGAAGGAGCCAGCAACTAACAGGCATAAGTTAAGAAAAAATTTGAGTTCTTGTCAACCAATCAGATTGCACGTGTACAGGTCTGGAGCTGACCATGCATGACCGATGCATGCCACCTGACGTGTGTTAGTCACGCCGTGGTAATGTATGCACTATTTGAATCGATAAGCTCCTCCCCCTATAGCTGTTAAGTTATCCGGGATAAAACTTGCAAAGACGTTAAATAAAACACAAATTAACTAATTTATAGGGCCTTGCTGAGGGTGATTATCACACAGTACCCTTAGGCTATCTTTATCACAATGTACCATAATTCTTACAATACTCACAATGTCATTTTTTCTTAACTTATGCCTGTTAGTTGCTGGCTCCTTCTCCCTTTTTCCAAACAGCAGGAGGAAATAATATGGTACATGACTACATGTACACAGTCGGGTAAGGTCATTAGGTCAGTCATGTTATAATCCATGTATGTACGGTACATGTATGGAATCTAATCTCATTTAGTGGGTACTACACGGCTGAGCCTCCACAAAGTAAACTACTCCAATTCCAAACAATTTTATCCAGAAAAGGCCAGGCAGTAATCTTGTAAAGGCCACTTGTGCAAAGTTTGTCAAAAACATGTACATGTACAAGTACAAAAAAAGGAATTTTGAATCTGTCTGATCACACGGTACAACATGACATGACATTGTTTTATCTTACATGTAGGCCCCTACATTATAAACATTGTGTACGTGCACTCCTGCAGTTCTTGGTAACTACTCATTGCTGTGTAAATAGTCGGTACATCAAAACAATTCAGAGCACCATATCAAAAGAAGTTAAAGGTCAATAAAAGAAATCATTCCATATAGCGTGTACAGTGTACTGTACAGCACATGGAACAACATGTAAAGCGTGGGAGATTTCTCAGCAGTGCCAGCACCTTTATCAAACGAAATTCATCATAAACATTGACTTTGAATTGCTGTGAACACTATGTGAGGGAACTCAGTAATGCACATCATAGTTCTTAACCTTTTTATCAAGACTATCAAACTCATATTTTCATGCATGTAGTTCCCATATTTCAAATAATTCAGCAACATTGTTTATGAACCAAACACTCATTCCACCTGAACTCTAGCCTTTTGACAAGGCCCTCTCGCTGTATTACGGGAGAGCGAAGTGAGCCCAGCCGAGCGCGCAGCGCGAGGGCCTTTTGAGATCTGATTCCAATTCTTATGTTAGACCATTGAATTACCGAATTTTGCTACCCTATTTTGGGTAGCAAAAATCAACCAATCCGCGTGTCTGCCTACGTGATCCTACGTTGAATATGCAATCATACTAGGACCATGTTCGTACAGACTGTTGCTGTAACACGAAAAAATCTGGAAGCGTTCACTATTTCATTAGGCGAAATGATTCACAAACGTAAATTTTTGCACGCCAAATTGGACCTTATGAAACAAAATTTAAAGAAAAATGCTTCAAATACTCTGGTCAAACAATGAACGTGTACTAATTTGGTGTTTGATGGTATATGTATTGTAGTAACCAACACTAAAGAAATTTCTTTCAACCCACCAAATAGTTGACATAGCCAAGACAGGGGATCGTAGCACGCAATTTCATTGGTTGATTCGAACAGAGATCGGTCACCGGATCGGTCGTTCCTGTGGTCATGAATAATAATTACTTTTCGGATGCCAACTTGCCAAGCAGATCTCAAAAGGCCCTCGCGCTGCTTCGCTCGCCCATAACAGCGAGAGGGCCATGTCAAAAGGCTACCTGAACCCTAACTACTAGGGGGATGTATGATCAATATTCAGTATTTGTTGCTGTGTACATGTACATGTACAGTCTCATTGGATTACAGTTGTTTCAATGGTAATACAGTACATGTATGTAAACATGTAGCACATACATGAAGAGTTGGAGTTCACCCTGTGTAAATCCTAATTTTTTAAGCTTGACTGTGAGAATTTATGAAGACCCTACTTATAGTGTTGACCTGTCATCATAACTTGACTGGATGTAACATATTTCCATACATACTACAAAGATATAGAGCCTACTCTACTGTACACATGTAAGCAAGCAAGCACAGCCTGGATGTATAGATCAGGCATTATCCACAAAAATACACCGCCCCTGAAAGTCACATGGTACAATACTACAGGTTATGAGGCCATTGCTAAGAGATGTAAACAGAGCATCCTTCCTGTACTGCTGACGCACTCAATAAACGTTCAACCACCAATGGCTACTCCATGCTATTCACAAACCCCCACCACACCTTTGTCAATTGACCAATCACAGTGCGGTATTCAGCCTTCTTCAAACATCCACTCCAGTGTACACAAGCTTGTGTGTAGTGGTGTGGGCATGCAGTGTGGCAGTGTGACTGAATTGCGATATGCAGGAGATTATCACTCATGTGCACATACAGTACTATAAGTACCAGTAGTGTACAAATGCACATTGTTGTGAGAGTGAACAAGAAATTGAGAACTCTGGCTGCATAGTATCTTCATGGTCAGGATTTGCGGTTTAAAGGCAAGGTTCACCCCGACATCAAGTTGGTTTTAATAAAAGCAGAACAATAAAAGAAACATATTAATGGAAGTTTGGCGAAAATCCTCCAACAAATAACAAAGTTATTAGGTTTCAAAGTTTTAAATTTGTGACGTCACATGCGAGCAGCTCCCCATATGCCATGTGATATAAATTCCATAAAAGTGCCGTTTTCTCAGAAATTTGAAAATGATTTTACCTGTGCACTCAACATATTATCAGAAACATTATTTCATACAAACTTCTATGAGAAAAAAAATCATTCAGTTATCATGAACCATAAAAAAAAATGGCAATTTGTGGAATTTATATTACATGACATATTGGGAGCTGCTCGCATGTGACGTCACAAATTTAAAACTTTGAAACCTCATAACTCTGTTATTCTTTGATGGATTTTCACTAAACTTTCATTAATATGTTTCTCTCATTGTTCTGCTTTTATTAAACCCAACTCGATGTCAGGGTGAACCTTGCCTTTAATTTATCTAAAGCAAGGTGAATTTACAGAGTTATTGTACTGGATGTGAGATTGCAAGGTCATATCACAATGACACAGGCCATGCATAACTGAGTGGTTTTAGTACACAAACATGCATCACTGCTTGGTGACATAAACAATGTTGATTTCAAGGATGAGAAAATACATTGCTGTCTTCAGTCTTGTCTTCAGTCTTGTAACAAATAGGGTACCCTTCTTTTTGATTAGGGAGAGTGGCTAGAGCTCTTACATGTATGAGATTTGAATCTAAGATTTGGATAAAATCAAAGTACAACAAAGTCTGGCTTCTCGAAAATTCAAGTTTCCACCAAAAAATCAAAGGCAAGGTTTTGTCATGTGAGTGACAGCATGTTCTACCTAAAAAGCTGCTTTCTGAAGGTCTAAAATATCACACGTTTACAATAATTCATTAGTTAAATGCGGATTACAAAATATGGTAAAGAATAGTTAACAGAACAGTTTCTTTTACAAATGCAAGCAGCCCACTGTACAACTACTAATTTACAACTTACAAGTACATGTACATGTATTACCTTTCACAGCAACATACACACACTACAGTACCAACAAGTAAATCTACTGGTACATTTATCCTAAAGAGCACTCTGATTATTTATAAATATGTACACAGTGACATCTGCGAGCAGCTGTACACCTGGCTGTACATCGTACCACAGCCCAGGAGTCAGGACAGAGCTGATTTGTATGCATGTTTACACACAGCCTGCATGACTTTGTATCAAGGACAGTATTAGTAAGCTATGCCTACATGTACGCACCACATTCAAACTGCCTGGCAAATGGAATCTGAAAGATAGAAGTGGATTAATACATGTACATGTACAGTATATACAGTTATACCATACTAACATAAACAAACCAAATGAAAAAAAAATAACATTTAAAATTCAAGGATGCCACTTGCCAGTGAGAAAACATGAGAGCCTGAAAACTATTTAAAATTATTCAATTTGTAGGGGCCTACACAAAAAACCAAAACATTTGGCCTGAAAATAAATTTCCATGGCCTGCTTTCAGGTTTTGCCTGGAAACCGGCATCCCTGAAAATTTAATTCAAAACCTTAAAATTTTGGCCTGGGTGATATTGGGTCAGTTTCCTCCTGCATGACCAGTAAAGACCACTGCTTGCTAAATTGTTACAAATGTAGTTTTATATCAGTTGAACAGTTAATTACAGAGTCAAGTCAACCAAATCACCAATCTGACAATCCTTGGTTTTTCAGGGACAGGCGTCTTGAATTATTTTTATAATATGTCGCTAACTTCAGCGTGTAGATTATTCTATCAATAAAATGTTGGAATAAATTGCAGCGCATGCTGAAATTAGCAACCTAAAATAATTTAGACCCTTAAAACCCACCAATTCATGGTACAGCCTTTCAAATACATCTTTGCACTCCCAGATCCCTGGGTACCGGGGGCACTGCGGGGGAAAAAGCCGTTACATATTGGGGAACTTGGTCATCAAAAACACCGCCGGGGAATCAGGAATTAAAGAATACCTGGAAACAAGAACTGGGAATATGTTGGGGAAACATTCAGCGTTATTTTATTTTATTATTATTATTATTATTATTATGCTTTGTGCATCATTTCGGATGACAGGGACTAGAAGTGATGATGTGGTTTGATCTCTTATTGTATGAATAATAAAATATGATTTGTTAATGGAAAATTTAATAATGTTTAGTCTATATTATAGTCACTGTTACCTCTCAGGTAATCCAGTCCCCAGGTAGTTTGAGAATATAGATATGTGAACCACTACACCGGGTTATTTCACACCTTCTCTATTTCGATGACAAGTGTGTGGGTTGTCTTTAAAGATTGGTTATTGATTTGCACGTGTCAAAAAACATCTATATGAATCAAATTCAGCTGAAAATCATGATCCAATGTGAAGATTAATATAAATAAACACCTGCTCCATTAGAAGACTTGGGGTAAAATATTGACCTTTTTGGTTAAACAATGTCTGGACGGGTTAAAACTTCATCCTTTTTTCCCATTTGCCTCAGAGCAAATTTTAAAAAATCCGCGACGTCAAACATAGCACGTGCGTTCAAATGGTTCCCAGATCAGGCCGTTAGCGCACAACGTGCGCGCAGGGAAGCCGATTGACCAAATCAGGGCGCTCTCCGCTCGTCTTGCAACTACGGTGCACAGTAACCAGTGATTTCGTCATTTTGAGCAAAATTGAAATCCCATCAGAAAGAACACAAATTCTGAGTAACATGTCGCTTACTTAGTTTTTCTCATAAAAGCAAAGCAACATTCATGACGATAATGAATCTCAGACTTTCAAACACAACCTTGCACACGCGGTTAACCTAGTTACACGACGAGGTTGGATCGCGACGCCGTTTGTTAAGTACTACTACCGTTTGATATTGATAATGAAGGGAAGTAATGGACTTGCAAATCAATAACCCAATCTTTAACGTGCTGAGGTGTTTCTGTCTCAACACGGGACCTCCGGCTTTACGTCCTATCCGAGGGGCGGGGTGGGGGATAAAGTGCCTTACCCAAAGGGTGACTTGAAAACTGCTCTCCGGGTTACATTGTGAACCTGATGGGAAATCAGAACATGGAAACGGGGGTGGGAATTCTAGTTCCTAGTTCAACGGGAGGTTGGCCGCGACATTTGAGATTTCCCCAGGTCAGGACTGGGAGCTTCGTCTGGGTCTGGGACTTGTCATAATTTCTCCTGCAGTGTGGGGGTCTCGGTAGATCAACCCGGGAAAATGTCACTTTTTCCTATTGAGTCAACGCCACCAACTCCCCCTTCCCCTTCCCGTGCCCCAGCACCGCGGTTACCCAGGCTCTAGAGTACAATTTGATACACGCATAATCATCAGGGGTAGAGTCTAGGCCTAAACATAGATCAGTCTGATAATTGGAACAGACTCTTTTTCGACACCCT
>JZLH01S0012989.1:29323-41089 GCA_001188425.1 Eucidaris tribuloides
TACTTGTCTTAAAAATTTTGGACGATATAGGAGAAAGAACTTAAGTATCAGCAAAATATTCCATAATTATGAGCATAAGTGTATTGTATAGTATAATAAGTACAAAGTATTAAGTGAGCTGGTGACAAAAAGGGATCCAAAATCACTGCAACGGGGTGATATGTAATATATGAATTAGTTTCATTTTAGGCTGTTTTGGTTGGTCCACTCATTACATAATGTATTATTGTCACCAGAAATTAAAATATAGTCCACTTTGGTCCAGATAATAAGCTAGTTAGACAATTTCTTCTACACCATTTAAGGCAATTCCTCTTGCTTTCGGTATTACCTTAGTGTCAAAACATGAAACTGGGCATACAGTAGGTGGACTGCTTTGTCCGTCTAAAATTTACATATTATTTTCAGTCAAAAGCCGAACGCTCTTTGGTGCAAATCACTGAACTCTACAGTGGTGCAAATTTAGAAGAAAAATATCTTGCATGGATTATTATATAAAATTTAAAGTCGGTCATTTCTTTTTCCCCTTTCTGTACCCCGTCGCTGTGGAAATTCTCAAATTCAAATTATGTGGTAGTCCCCTCCCCAACCTCTCAAGAACAACTAAATTATGATCATAAATCCGTACTTCATCTGAAACGTATTTCCGTTTGTTTGTTTGTCACTGATCTGCTGTTGTCGATGTTTTACTCCAGTGGCGGTTCAACGACACTGAGGCGGCGGTAACCATGGTTACCCTGACGCCGAGCTATGGCGGTAATCCCGACCACCATTGCTATAGCAACGACGCACGCCATTCCCATCATCATTAGCATCAGGCTAGTTGTGGTCTCAGACGGGGTCGTGTCTACGGAAAAAATAGAGAAGAGAAGAAATTAATGACTAAAAGTCGGTATTTCTTAAGAGGTACGTTAGAACATCATTTAAGTAATAATTTCAAAAATGGGGGTATGCCAAAAACTCCCATCTGTAAATCAATATAGAACATTAGCACTGTTAAGTGCTAATCATTATTCTAAAAGTTCCGATTAAATTGAACTAAGTACCTTGTAATCGAAGAATAAACCAATTAAATGGTGTAAGTTTCTTGCTCCCCCCCCCCAAAAAAAAACCCACCACAGTATGTGTAAATTCAAATGATTGTCCCTCATTTTTATATCAGTTTACATACTTTTTTAATGTCAGATTTCTTTATTGTGACTATTGTCAATAATTGATTAGGGAAAAACACAAAGAAGTATTGTTTACAGAGTTGTGCGGGTTTTTTTTTAACTAAGGTCTTTTTGCTTCCATTAACCCTTTCGATACTTCACTATAAGAACAACACGTGCAAAATCTCTGGAGTTTTGTTCAAATGATACTAAGAAGGTTAGTGAAAAACGATATCTTATTTTTTCGGAGTCAAATTTGATTCGGACTGGAGAAAACTGGGAGCCTATTCTATTCCCAGTTAAAGTAACTCGGAATTCCGAATTAATTTTACTCGGAATGGTGTGGCGTCAATTGATTATGGAATCAATTTGAGTCAAAGTAACTCGGAAATCCGAGTCAGTTTAACTTGGAATATGGTAGGCACCAATCTGACTCCATTTTGAGTCAAATTTGACCCCGAAGAAGAAAACAAAAGTGTATACCTTCTTCACCACTGCCTTCGTCGGGATGGGCGAGGGTGATTGGGCCGTTCGAGATCGTGTGAGGCTTGGAGCTCGATCCGCGCGGAGAGCGAGTGTGGCGCCCGCTACGTTTGGCTCTGCTGAAGCATCCCTGGGCACATCTCGAGTCGGGATCAGTGTCATCGCATACTAAGATTGAGCAGTGAAGGTAGACCTGTCAACAGATGTTAAAAAAAAACTTGAATCAATTATTGATGGTGTATCACTAGAGATGCTTAAGATAAACATTGCATATGTGTTCATGATTACGTGGATTTTTCTGAAATAGAAGTGGTGGTAGTAGTAGTTATAGTAGTAGTAGTAGTAGTAGTAGTAGTAGTAGTAGTAGGTTGTAGTCAAATGTAGTAGTAGTTATAGTAGTTGGTAGTGTAGCTAGTAGTAGTAGTAGTAGTAGTCAGTAGTTAGTAGTCAGTAGTAGCTGAGTAGTAGCTAGTAGTAGTAGTAGTAGTATATAGTAGTATATAGTGTGTTTAGTTAGCAGTCGTAAGTAATATGAAGGAAGAACGATAATAGTATAGTGTGTTAGTACATGTAGTATGTAGTAGTTAAGTAGTAGTAGAAGTAGAAATTATCAGGTAGTGGTCAGTAGTAGGTACTTATTAGCAGTAGTAATAAAACTAGTAGTAGGGAGAAGTATTGTAGTAATAGTTAGAGTAGTAGTAGTAGTCGTTAGTAGTTAGTAGCTAGTTAGTTAGTCGTAGTATAGCTAGTAATAGTAGTAGCAGTAATAGTAGTCGTGTAGTCGTAGTAGTAGTTCAGTATGCGATTAGTAGTAGGGGTGGTAGTAGTGTAGTAGTAAGTTAGTAGTGGTAGTAGTAGCAGTTAGTAGTAGTATTAGAGAGTAGTAGTGATATGTAGTAGCATTCAGGTAGTGTAGTTAGTAGTAGTATAGTAGTAGTCATAGTAGTAGTAGTCGTTAGTAGTCGTAGTTAGTGTCAGTAGTAGTTCGTAGTAGTAGGTAGTAGTTAGTGATAGTAAGTAGTGTAGTAGTCATTAGTAGTAGTAGTCTGCTGTAGTATATATAAGCAGCAGTCTAGTAGTCAGTAGTAGTTAGTAGTTTATGTAGCAGTAGTAGTAACAGTAGTAGTGAGTAGCGTTGTAGTATGCTAGTAGTCAGTAGTAGTGGTTAGTAGTAGTAGTAGTAGTGTAGTAGTTAGTAGTATTAGTGTAGTTTAGTAATAGCAAACAGCTTAGCAGCAATACAGTACTAGATGAGATGAAGAAGTAGACAAATACTTTGCTTCATATGTTACATACCTCCTCATAGTCTCCTATGAATGTGAAGGCATCCACCTCAAATCCCTCCAGGGTTGGTCCCAGGTTTTGGTAGAATACGATCGTGTCGTCATCAGCGCATCTAAGTGAGATTGTTAGACAAACTGGTAATTTTCATTGGTTTCTTTAAGTTCCTCTGAACTTATAAAATTGACCTCAAGAGTCCATTGTGGAGAAAAAATTGACTTAATCATATTTGCATAGCCATCTACATCATCAATTTGCTGATTCACCTATTCCATTATCATGAAGATAACGATAATTCGCACAATTACTATGAATAAGAACAAAATCATGCCAAACGTTTGTTTTCAACATATCCATGGTACAGAAGCATGTAATGACCTCTATGTCTTCGGGAAATATGAGCACGTAACAAAAAGGTTACATACTTTGTGACATTTGTGTAAAAAAACAAACTGAAGCTACTAAAATGACATCACAAACTTGCCAATTTGTGATTTTTTTTTTTTTTTACGACTAGCAAAAATTTATAGATAATAATTGTTTAATCGATTTTTCTAATACTTTCACTGATTTTCTCGGCAATGTGCGGCCATGGTGCACTTTCTCTTTAGGGGCCTATATCCCTCCAAGATATTTAAGTACGGGGATCTATAGAAAGCAGAAGTGATGGCGTCAAACTGGTTCGGAAATATGTGGGGACAATAGCCAAATCATTACTCAGTGCAACTCCAGCTTTCCAATTTGTAGAAACCTGTTTCCTTCATTGTCCACACATGATTTCTGAACCAGGGTATTGTTACACTTTGGTATATAATTTATGCGATATAATCGAACCTCACCCATTTTCGATCATATCGTATCGTATCGGATCTGACGTGAGGGCGGATGGCGAGGCCCAGCACGACTCGATGAACACCCGTAGGTCCGGGACGGTCGTCAGGTT
The DNA here is from genome assembly GCA_001188425.1 of Eucidaris tribuloides. Lineage (NCBI taxonomy): Eukaryota > Metazoa > Echinodermata > Echinoidea > Cidaroida > Cidaridae > Eucidaris > Eucidaris tribuloides. The sequence goes on from JZLH01S0012989.1 coordinate 33,182, forward strand.
GACACCATACCACATCGCCTCGCCCAGCAACACCTCGCTCGATAGATCGGTCTCCGGATCGCTGAAAGTATCGTCGGTGTATCGGTTGAGACTCAGCGAGAAGTTCCCGTAACCCTCTTCCTCGATAAACACCGTCCCGACTTTGGGCTTGAAGGATTCGGTGTCGATGGTCTGTCGTCTGTTCAGCTTGCAGCTGACGGGGATCATCAAACGGAAGTCACGTGATATCAGGCTGCCATTCACGGACTTGGGTTTGAAATACGTCACGACGTTGGAGTACTCGATGGTTACATCGTGTTCCTATATAGTACATGTAGACACAATATAGCAGAAAAACAACAACAGTGAGTTGTAAGAGTGAAGCACATAATGGCCTACATTTATAAAATGGTTACCTTAAAGAAACAAGTTAAACTTGAGGAATTTCAATTTGAAAATAAAATGTCAAACTTTGATATCTAACTATGGACAAATAAAAACCCTTGAATAAAAAAGTTTAAAATATTACGGTTCCACTGGTATGGTATGCATGGATAAACATACCTCCTGATATATTGCTCCGGTTGATTATAGAGAAGTCAGACCTATAACACAGTAGTCTATGGGAGGAAGTGGACAAGGTCAGGAGAAGGTCGACACACTGGATACTCACAAATTTTCATCCTTTTGAAGCTTCTTCCAGAAGCTGACGTCAGAGCAGAAATTGACAAAAACACAGATCCTAAAAACAGTTGAAAGATTATAGTGGTAGGGCCTGCCCATATTTTGCGCAAAACCATCTAAAAAATGGACCTGGCAATGAGGTAAATGGCTTACACTGAAGGGGTACCCCCTTTCCCTATATTAAAAAGTACACTTTCTTTTGTTAAACTCAAAGACATATTTTCATGAAAATAGCCGACGGTTGGACAAAACAGTACCCCCCTTTTGCAAGAGATGTCGCCGACACCATACGGTCAAATTCCTACCCGACGTAAAAGGAAATTGCAAGATTGGAGGTCGTCCTTAATTTAGGAAACAATGTTCCCAGAACCAAGTACTAATAAAGTTGCTGATTTTCATAATCGTACATTTCCTCTTTGTTGTAGAATTATTATCACAAAATGCTGTGACGGACGATGAAATTTGTTGTGTAGCTCTTTTTTTTTATGGAATGGAATCAATTTCTACCAGGGATATCCTCAACTGACCTCAAGCAAAGAAATTCAAGTCAAATCCGTTCCAGCCGTGAATATACACTCTATAGCTAGTGTAGATATATTTGTTGAGTCACTTGGTTCTTGAGGTGTTTTTTTACTTCTCCCCAAATGTGTGCGAAGAAAGGGATGATACTGTGATAGAGTTTATATAGTGTTAAAGAAAGATGTAGCCGGCAACTAACAGGAATAAGTTAAGAAAAAAAATTTGACAATCTGAGTATTGTGAGAATTATGGTATACATGGTGATAAAGAAAGCCTCAATAAGGGGTACTGTGTGACATTACCCTCAGCAAGGCCCTATCAATTAGTAAATTTCTGTTAATTTTACATCTTTGCAAACCTTTTCCATTAAAAAAAAATCGCCGAAACAGCTAGAGGTGTAGGACTTTATTGATTCAAAAAGTGCACAAATTAATACGGCGCGATAAACACGCGTCGAACGGCAGGTCAACTCAAGGCCAGCGCATGTGCGTTCTGATTGGTTGGGAAGAACTGACAGTTACCCCAAAATCATTCTTAAAGGTAGATAACGTGATTGGGGGTAGTCATCAACTCGGGGTGAAACTGTTTTAGAATCAAGTAAACAGTGCAAGGATACCACTGTGAAAATTTGGTAGTCAAAAGTTGACTCGTTCTAAAATAAATTCCATGTGTATGCCTTGTGACAGACAAATCTGCTGTGTAGGGTTCTATGAGAGGTATTTTTATCGGGGCACGAGAGAAACTATGTTCACGCCTGATTCGGCTTATAAGTAAGCAAATTCAAGATAAATCCTTCCAGCCAGGATATACGATCCATCTGGTGTATCCATTGATATATCTCTCAACCAGTTTGGTTCAAATGCCGTTTTTTGTTTCTCCCAATGTCACTGCCCTTTAACTTATTCCTGTTAGTTCCTGCATGGAGGGTCAATGGTTCAGTTGCCGGCTACTTCTCAATGGTTTAGACTTGATGTCCTCATCAACACGTAATGTCAAGCATGGCTGTATAGGCATCCCCCCACCTCCACCCCTAAGAAAAGTATGATATACCTCAAACTTCGTCAAGCATTCATCGTATCGCGTGGTCAGTGCGACTCTGCGAGGGTCGTGCGAATAGCCCAGACAGTTCTGGTCGTCGTCGTCTTCGAAGTGGACTTCGCTGGGGTCGCCGTGGTTTTCGAGGAGGTTTCGATCGAGTAGCACGGTCATGGTCGTACTGTCACAGATGACCTCCGCCTCTGCCGGGAATATAGGTCAATGGGACAATTATAAATAAACACACACACACAGGCCTGCACACACACAAAAAGTAACTACCCCTTATTCAAAATACCATAACTTTTCAAAGAAACAGTTTTGAGCAAAATAATTTGGCAAGAATGTTTCTGCAGTAATTGACTAACTTGTGTGTGAAAATGTGATTGATCCCTCAAGTCATGAGTGAGCACATATTTAACGCAAAATTGTCACTTTTCAAAAGTCACAAGGGTCATTTTGGGAGATGTGTGATACAGAATTTTGACAAATTCTGTTTCTGTTGAAGGATTATTCGCTATTTATGTTAATCATCTATCGTTTGACCCCCTTACACCTCCCCTGGCACTTTTCGCATAGTTTACGCTTCAGTGAGCTCACTTCCATCCTTCTTCAATTTTGAAATAGTCAAATCCATTAGATTTATTGAAAAAAAAATGAAGTCCGATATTTTTCACCAAAATGCATATTTACATGTATGAACATAATATGAGGTTGTAACCATGTCATGGTTGAGTGAGTATACTTTATAAACAGAGCGTAACATACGATCATGCGGCGGCGGGGTCGGTGCATCAGTGGCTATCTGCGTTACAACCTGCACTGTGGTCTGGCCCCTTGCTGACAGCGTTTGATCTATAAAATAAAGAAAATATATCGTTCGTAGAATACAGTATAATTTGTGAAATTACAATATAATTGAGGCCATCAAATTAACCCTAATCCAACTGGCCTACTTGAGAATTTTTTCGGGGGGGGGGGGGCAATATTTAGATCTCGGTGCTCGAACACTCTTAGAAAAAAAGGGTGCTGATTAGAACATCCCCTTGTCCCGTATTTGGAACCTTTTCATGTTCTTCAAAGAAGCAGAAAAGGGTTCTAAATGATTCTTTAGAACCATTTTTGGTTCTACAAGGAACCATTTGGGGTTCTTTATACACCCTTTGGGGTTCCTGATGGTATAAAAAACCCTACACAAAAATAGACGGGTTCTTTATACTATCGAGAACCCATAGGGTTGTAAAAAGAACCCTAAAGGGTTCCTTATAGAACCAAAAAATGGTTCTAAAGAACCATTTAGAACCCTTTTCTGCTTCTTTGAAGAACCTTAAAAGGTTCCAAATCAGGGTTGGCCGGTAAATACCGGGTGGTAAATACCGCCTTGCTATTTTTGACAAAAACGGGAAATACCGGGAAATACTGGGAAATACTATAAAAAAGTTATTTGTTGAAGGATAATAACTCAAAAAAGTAGAGATTGTTGTTCAGTAAGTGTGATTCAACACAAAATACAACAAAACTAACTTAAGTGATGGTGGGGAACAAAGAGGATGCTCTATTATGTATTGGTTGGGACAGATTTTCTACACAGCCAAATCAATACTAAAAGTATGGAAATTTTAAAATCACCTGCTTTTATTTTAGAATTTTTTTTTCAATTATTTCAGTATGCAAATATCTGAATTGCTCCATAAATCCAGAACACTTAAAATAGCACACCCCATTGACAGATGTTGATTTTGACCCTGTATATTCAGCAAGATGAGGGCTGCACCGCACAATGTAGCACCTGAATAATGTACAGCGTAATACTGTATGTATTGGACAATATGTGAAATAACACTGAATTAAATTATCAAACTTGAAAAGAGGTTTTTCAGAGTCTTTTCATCTGAAATTTATCAGTTCAAGATGGTTTTGTGTAAGAAGAGCCCAAATGAACTGCATTAATGGCCTTCTTAGTTGACCTTGTACAACTTCAAGAGTACACGACTAGGTATTGCCCAAGTATTTTCCAGTATTTCCCAGGTATTTCCCAGTATTTCCCGGTATTTCCCAGTATTTCCCAGTATTTCCCAGTATTTCCCGCCTGGGTGGGAAATACAGGTATTTCCCGGGAAATTGCCAACCCTGTTCCAAATACAGGACAAGGAGAGGTTCTATATCAGCACCTTTTTTTTCTAAGAGTGAATGTCCAACTGCAAAAAGAGCGGTGTTAAATTTAACACCACGGGTATCAAATCTATCACCCCTCCAGTCCAACTCAATAGAGGATCACATCGAGAGGTGTTGAAACTACACGATATAGAAAATAATCACCTGGCACTTCTTGGTGTTAATTTAGTCTGCAGGCACAGACTTTATTTTGGCACTACAATTTCACAGCACCTTGAGCCAAGACTAATCTTGTTGGCTAGGGCCTGTGCAGCTATAACCACGGAACTATAACACAGGGCCTATGGAAGTACTAGTCTGCAGCACAGGTTGTTCAGACCCTGATTTGCGTAGCACGACGGACAAAGGTTTGAGCCTTCAAACTAGTGTTAATTTGACACTACAGCTGGTGATATTTTTGACGCTACATGTACGTTAGTATTAATTCAACAATGACACTGCATAGTGTTGATTTGACACCGCTGGTGGTAATTTCAATGATATAAAATCGGCCTGGTATAGTTTCAACACCTGTCGGTATAATCCTCTATTGAAGTTGGAGTGTTGTTACTTTAGTGTAAATATTCCCACATTTTTTTTTTCCACTTGGACATCAAGTAGTTTAGCGGGAAATTCTTATTCTTCTTGTTGAAGTCAAACATCAACAAGAATTAGCAGAAACTAATTTACCCCCTCAAAATGTTTTAGATTTTGAAGTGACACCCGTGCATGGATGTAAATGTAATACCATAAATGAACACTGGAAATTTGATTTCATGCAGCTTGGTGTTGCATATTTAACACCCATCTTTTTGCAGTGCAGACTGACGCGAAATTTGCCGATACAGTTTTAGGTGACACATTAAGTTTTTGGCTAAACATTCATAAATTTCAATTCAGCAATTCAATGTTCAGTATTCAAATTATGCGCTTTTAAGGGAAGTATGACTTTTAAAACTTTTTGTTGCGAATACCCATGCTTTGTACCTCTTGACACTGAAATTGTACATAAAATAATTCCGCAATACACAATATCACTTTTCCACATGCAGGAATGGATTTATGTAATAAAATCAGTGCACTATATAGTTTTCTGTACCAAGCCATAGATTTAAATTTGGAAGCCGCAAATTACACAAGAAAATAGTTTACAAAATACAATGTGCGTTTTATTTCTATTTTGCGGATGGTGCGTGTAACTGTATCCACATTTAGTAATTTGCAATTTTGTTCAATTTCAATATAAAAATCATCATACCTCAGCAAATTTTAAAAGTTGGCCATTACGTTATACATGTATTCTCTATCGTTGTTTTGCTGTACACTTTACAATCGAAATATGTCTTGATTTGTTATCTATTAATGAAATCCTTTTTGAATTATTGAATTATTGTATTTTATGTGACATTGTTCATTAATATACAATATTAATTTAAAAAATACGAAATGAGAGTAAAGTTGAATTTACACTTGTTTATTTGTGTGAAAAGTTTTTATTTTCTACAGAATAAAGCTACATGAATAGCATATAACAAAATTACAATATTATGATAAATTAAACAAATAATAAGTGAAATAATGCATAGTACGCATTATATACATTACATAAACAAATAAAAAATAAGATGACATAGTTTATACAACCAGGGTAATTTACGCTTTGTATATGCGGCAAGTGAGCAGTATAGCTGAAAGGTGCCTCATAAAAGTCGCTTGCAATGAAATTGATTTTTGATAATGTATATTAACCCTATCCAAACATGTTCGTATAAAAATGAGCAAGGAAGAATGAAATGGAGAGATAGGAATTGGAATTCAAGGTTAGAACAAAATGAAGCATCGTTTTACAGGCATTAGTTAACATTCATTGGCGGATCTACGGGGGTGGGGGGGGGGGTGGGGCTAAACCCCAGCCTTGGGTTGCCAAGTAAAGATGTGATGTGCATAGAAAAACGCCATCGTGTTTAAAAAGCATTGGAAAGCACTACAAAACCATTAATCTTAGCATAAAATACTATTAAACATACACAATTTTCACAATTCTGTATTGCAACTTGGTGCAAGGAGCACGCCGAAAATTTTTGAATTTTTCACCTTTGTCCCCCGATACGAAAAATGGATGGACGCCCCTGTGACATTATGAAAGTAAAGCCCCATTTTAAAAATTGTAAATCTTTCATATCGGACTTACATGACAATGTTTGGTTTGATAGTTTATTATTGATAAACACCCCAGAACATAAAACTTTGGACAATCATTATGGTGTTACTAACAAAGAATACACAGATAAATATACGACATATGAATTAATATTCCGGGAACAATAATTCCATTACACAGCAGTCTGTGGGGAAACAGAAATGGTCGCTCAGTGACTTTCACTTTTTAAGACCACTCATGATCGTTTTAAACAGCAATGTTTTCATGACTTTATTTTTAGTCTCTGTAAGAGATATTTATGGAATGGAGAATCATGAAACTCGGATCTTTTTAAAATGAAAAATATTGTTAAACAATGCCTTTAAACCATAGGCCATATAAAGCAAAACAAAGTAAACTGCACTATGTAACAAATGACCGCATTTTCCTGTTATTGATAAAGTCTTCAGTGATACAATTATATAGCAGACAGTAACATTTTACACCGTATTGTACAATATACTAAACAAATACCAAAGCAAACATACAAAACAGAAGTGTGACAAGACTATAATTATCAATCTCTCTCCGATATTCATATTTTACATTTTTAGTGGAATGAGATTTTGCAGATTGCGAGGAAAAATGTTTCATTTCTGTTATCTAGCATTTTCCTTGAAAAAAAAATAATAAATTCGTCCATTCGTAATGTCACGCTGAATACGCGAACAAAAGAGAAATATGACGAGTTTATTCCTTTCCACTATGGGTTCACATTTTCAGTGAAATAAATTCAAGTTTTAACAGAAATCAAGGAAAATGCTCAGTATATGATATCTTGCATTTTCCTTTAAAAAAATAGAATTTCATCCATAAAACATGCTGAATTAACAATCAAAACAGAAATATGATAATCTGACTTTACATTTTCATTTTTCAGTGGAAATTATTTGAGTTTTGCATATTTTAAGGAATACCATCCGCGTATTTTCCTGAAAAAAAATAACATTCGTCCATCCGTTAAATCATGCTGAATTATTGTCTGCCTTCAATCCCACCTACGTAATCCCTTCCTTACAATTTGTCCGACTTAATCTCGTACAATCACATCGATTTTAGAAAATATGGATATTACTTCTCATGATGGCTAAAAAGAAATGTATGCAATGCCTGTGCAGTACATTCATTTTTTTTTTACTATCAGTAAATATCGAAAGAAAAAGAAATTGTGTTGTATTTCTGATTTCTCCTGCATGGCAGAAATAGAAAGAATAATAAAACATCACTTCAGAAACTGTCATTGGCAGGGTGAAACAATACCGGCAAAGTAATGCTTGTTTCTCCTCAAGTAAACAAATTCAAGGCAAATCCTTCCATCCTGAATACACATTCTAGAG
>JZLH01S0012992.1:20446-37873 GCA_001188425.1 Eucidaris tribuloides
AGGAGAAAAGAGGAAATTCTAACGAGTCGTTAGACTTACATGTATAATCAATGAATCTCACTAACATACATGTACGAAATGGAAAATATGTCAGAATGTAATAAATATAAGACATGATTTTAATGTGTCTCTTTCATACCTAAAACCACTAAAGCCTTAGGCCCTATATTTTGGGGTGAGGGTCCAGTTGTAGTATACAGCACAGCAATGACATGTGTTGAGATTGTGGAACATTAAAATAATGTATCAGTCAATGAATTGGTATTGGTTTATCGTTTCAACTCAATTTTGACTTCTCCGCAAACCAATTGTATTGTCCTTTAATTCATAATACTCATCCACCAGGTTCTCTAGCGCAGGTTAGGCCCACAGCTATCTTGTGGCCGTCTTTGTAAATGGTTAGAACAAATTTAAACCAGTAACCTGAAGGTGAATTCTCATTATAAATGAGAGACTGCATGATCAGGCACATGGGACACGAAGTACCGATTCTGATCTAACATCATCACATTTATTGATTATGCAGGGCTCACACTAGCACTTGTCCGCTTGCCCAGGGGCAAGTAAAATTTTCTTAGTTGGCGCAACGTAGAAGGTGAGATCATTATAATCTACTTGCCTGATTAGGAAAAGTAAACATTTTAATTGTCTAATGGGGAGAAAACGTCAGGAAATCCCCACCAAATGAACAAAATATGTACATGAAATTATTGTTTAAGTTTAAACACAAAATTTTCATCAAGTCTGTTCGCCTGTCAGCTGTCGTATTATTGTATTTGGTTTGGAAGCTGGGTTTAACTGTGAGGTCTATGTGTCATGTGTTTACATGAATGTGCAGAACTGTAGGTTTCAATGGACGTCTTTTAAAATTCACAAATACACCTTTGCAATTCCAAAATTAAGATAACAAATTTACAAGCCATAGAAAATGTCTAAGTGGATAGGAGATATAATGATTTAAAATGTTCTTTATTCTTGTTTGCATTTTCAGGCAAGTGAATTTTTCTTTGGGAGGAGGAGAGTGCGTGAAAGTGATTATTTTACTTGCCAATAGGGAAGTAACAAAAAAAAATTAGTGTGGAGCCTGGATTATGGTAGCTGCAAACTGCTCAATAGACGTTAATGCATGAAATAACAGAGAATAACATACCAAGATATCACTACCTAGTGATGTTGGTATGGATTCCTGATAATAGAATTACAAGCGTGTTAAAAACAGATCTGTGTACCCAGAACTATCCCACCACCCCCCGACATAAAATGACATGGAAATTCAAATACCCAGATTTTAAAATCTCGTAGTAAGACCACAGATTACAACATAATGAACCTGCAGCCGATTAAAAGATTCCTGAGGCAGCAGAATAGAACAGTAATACAACATATCCTGGAAAAGCATGTCTTGCTTCCCTCATTTCCACCTCCCTACAAGGTTGAAAGAATTAATAAATGAATGCCATTTTACGATCTTTCAATTTCATTATTAAACCTTGCTCCAGCAAAAGTATGTTGTCAAGTCAAATTGATGTCAAGTATAATGATATTAAAGCATTTCAAGACTATTTTAATTATTTTCTCATTTCCCTAATAAAACATCCAACTAACAAGCAGTGTTGTTCAAGGCATAGAAATGGTATTCTGATTGATACGATTGAGAAATTAACCAATTCTTTCAATGATTCTCATGCTCTCACAACATTTTCAACTCCAGTCCGAGACACATTTTTTTTTAGTATGATTGGCATTTTGAAGTACTCATACAAATGAGGCAATTCAAACAATGGATAGAAAGTCAGACAAATTTTCACAAGAGGAAGTACATCGACTTAACAAGTAAATCAGGGAACATTATGAATGTAATTAATGCTGCAACTACAAATTTCTTTTTTTTCATATGAGAATCAATGGCTCTTGTTATGTATACATATAGTTCCTGAACTGTAAGTGTGGACAAGCATTCACGGTAATTTCCCTTAAAGGTATTGGCTAACATTTACCACAGGAGAAAAATATCTGAGCAGCCATGATTCCCCATGGCATACCAGTGTCTTTAGATGAGGCCTAAAAAATGGAAGGGCCCTGAAAAAATTGTATTCAAAATTGATGATTTAAGTGCTTCAAAAAAGTGAGAGAGAGAGTTGAACGGAGTGCAAGCGCGAGCGCTCCTAAATAGACTTACTGTGGCTGATTAAAACCGCCCCAAGTTTTAATTGTTATCATGCATAACTTGCCATTGGGCAGTGTAACTTTCCAAACTTTTGTATTCTAGGGGTGTTTATTTGTCCATTGAACACTACATGTCGGCTCAGATTACAAGTTTGATGATTTTTTAATTTGAAGCTCACACAATGTTAGCCTATCACTTTAAAGGGATAAGTCAAGAAAAAATCTCAGCAGTGTTCGCCTTTTAATTAAGGGTACTGCTAATGTTAATGGCACGAATAAGACAGCACTCTCCCCCGCCAATGGCACTGGTATAGATTTATTTCTATTAAGACAATGTCCATTCCAGCTTTCAAAGATAATGCACGATCTGTGAAAATTTATGATTTTCCTAAAAACTGATATAAATCTTTTACCTGATTGTTGATAATTCCAGAAGATCTATATGAGTAGTCTCATTCTTTCCATACATCCTCATGAATACCTAAATCAAATGGAATTTTTATGACTATAGCATCTCACCTTAACATCTCAATGGATGCTGAAGGCCAATTTTTACATGATATTTAAAAATACAAGTGATTGCAGCAATTAAGTGGCATTTATTAATCATCGTTAAACTTCTGCATAATAAAAAATTACATTTTTTCTCTTCAGATAATGATTTGATATCTCTGTCCTGCAATCTGATGGTCGAGATAAAAGTGCATACACCGTATATCACAAACTGTACCGACAGATTAAGGCCATGTAGACAGTGTACAGTATGTATGCCTATGTAGGTCAACGCATATTGGCAATGACAAACCTAACATGGAGCCCTGTGCTCAATAGAGGGCACAAGTTACTTCGCCAAAGTTAACGCCGTTAACGTACGGGAAACCTGGATGTGCCTGTTTAACTCTTATTTCAGAATCTCGGCGGCAACAGGTTAACGCCACTAACTCTCAGATTGTATAACCACAGTGACGACCTGTGACAAAACGATAGGGACGACTTGTCAAACTAGATGGAGAGAGGATGACCTGTCCAACAAGATGGGACGACCTGTGCAACAGGATGGGAGGGGGGGGGGCGCCTGTCCAACAGATGGGACGACCTGTCCAACAGATTGGGACACCTGTCCAAGCTGATGGGCGAACTAAATCCAACAGATGAGGACAACCTGTCGAACAGATGGATCGACTTGTCCAACAGATGGGACAACCTGTGGGATGAACGCTGTACAACAGATGGACGACTTGGTCCAACAGATGGGAGCACTTGTCCAACAAGATGGGACGACCTGCGCCAAAGATGGAACGACTTGTCCAACTGATGGACGACCTGTCCGAACAGATGGGACGACCTGTCCAACAGATGGGACGACTGTCCAACTGATGGGAACGAAATGTCCATAACAGGGATGGGACGACCTGTCAACAGATGGGCACGACTTGTCTGACAGATGGGAGCGAACTTGTCTGACAAATAGGACGACTTGTTTGATGGATGGGCACGACTTGTTTGATGGATGGGACGTTTACTTGTGCCAACTGATGGCCGACCTGTCCAACAGATGGGAACGACCTGTCAACAGTGCGACTTGTCTGACAGATGGGACGACTTGTCTGACAAATAGATGACTCTGTTTGATGATGGGAACGACGCTGTCCCACAGATGGACGATGTCTGACAGATGGGACGGCTCGTCGCAACTGATGGGACGACTGGTCCATACAGATGGGACGATGGTCCAACGATGGGACGCTGGTCCAAACAGATGGGAACGCTCGCCAACTGATGGGACCGACTGTCCAACAGATGGGACGACCTGTCCCAAAGATGGGACGACCTGTCCACAGATGGGACGTAAACTTTGACAGATGGGACGACCTGTCCGAGCAGATGGGACGACCTGTCCAACAGATGGGATCGACCTGTCGGCAACAGATGGGACCTCTTCCAGACTGATGGGATGACTTATCCCTCAATAACATGTGTAATGACCTGTCCTGTGCTGACGTTGATACCTGACCTATGACCCTCTAAAATCAAACTTGTCTCGGCAATATTTTTCTTTTTGAAAAGCATGTGTAAACATTTCATGGCACTAAAGATTAAACTGGTGAGAGCCTGTGAGACTGTTACGATACATACAAATCAGACAAACAGACAACTCGCATGATCACACGCGACCTCCCTCCAACTTTGTGGCTGAGGTAATAAGCTAATATTTTTGCTCGCTATAGTCCAGCATCATTTATGTTTTAACCCATAAACACTTATTGACATATTTTACCTGTGGTTTTTCATATAAGATTTCCACCAGTCAATCCATAACTCCATACTCTTATTTTCCTACATATGTATGGTAACAGTCTCACAGGTTTCACAGTTTTACATGTAGCGCCATGAAATTGTTACACATGTTTCAAAAAGGAAAATTATGCGAGACCAAGTTTGATTTTAGAGGTCATAGGTCAGGTATCAATGTCAAGCAAGGACAGGTCATCTACACAGTTATTGAGGGGATAAGTCATCCCATCTGCTGGACAGGTCGTCCCATCTGTTGGACCAGTCGTCCCATCTGTTGGACAGGTCATCCTATCTGTTTGACAGGTCGTCCCATCAGTTGGACAGGTCGTCCCATCAGTTGGACAGGTTGTCCCATCTATTTGACAGGTCGTCCCATCTGTTGGACAAGTCGTCCCATCTGTTGGACCAGTTGTCCCATCTGTTGGACAGGTCATCCTATCTGTTTGACAAGTCGTCCCATCAGTTGGACAGGTCGTCCCATCTGTTGGACCAGTCGTCCCATCTGTTGGACAGGTCATCCTATCTGTTTGACAGGTCGTCCCATCAGTTGGACAGGTCGTCCCATCAGTTGGACAGGTTGTCCCATCTGTTTGACAGGTCGTCCCATCTGTTTGACAGGTCGTCCCATCTGTTGGACCAGTCGTCCCATCAGTTGGACAGGTTGTCCCATCTGTTTGACAAGTCGTCCCTACCGTTACTTAAGGATCAGGTTGTCCTATTTGTTGGACAGGTCGTCACTGTGGTTGTTACTCTGCTAACATCTGAGGTTAGTGCTTAAAGGGTACCAACACCCTGAGTAATTTATTTGCTATACATGTAGAATATATTTGTGCCATGCCCTCTGCAAAATATTAGCATTTATGATCACTTCAATTTTTATTTATTGAGGTTTGAATGTAAATTTCATAAAGCAAATAAAGTAAAAAACGACTTGACATAGACTAGTCGATCACCCGATACTATCAATCGATCGATCGGGCTATCGATATTTTCCCTGTCAAACGTCGTGATCGATAACAGTGCCGTTTGGCTCGAGTGGCGCAGGTACGACGGTCCGGGGAAGAAATCATTGTCGGCCAATTTTACTGGTCCGACCTGGCCACTGGCTTAAGCACTCTGATGTGCAACGTTTAAAACTCTATCCGACAAATTCCAAATAATGTTGATAACGTGTGAGAGTGTGTGTGTGTGTGGTGGGGGGGGGGGGGGGTTGTCTGCGAATACTGTGCGACCAGTTCCCAGTCCACCTGTCGTATAAGAACACAAAAATTGTGTTCCCGTTTTGGGAGTGCAATTTTCATTTAAATGTTGTGAAAAGTCTTCATGATATGATTTTTGCAAAGTCATTTAATTTTTGGGTCAATGTTGAACGAAAATTGCGATTCAATTTAAATATTTACCTCCGCTTTACTTGCAGGCCTAATATTTCCTCCCAGAGATTTTCTGACTGACAATTATACAAATATAATTATACGATATGCAGTAGGCTATAGGATATACATTTAGCTTCATCCTACATTTAGTTTTCTCATTCTGAAGTGTGACATACAAAAGTCATGTAGGCTACGGATTGGTTAATATTTGTGGGTAAATGGAGCGTTCTACTCCCCACGCATGTTTTTATGAACTTGAAAATACGTTAATTTGCATTGATTTGTCTTGATAGGGACGCTGTATAAATGACAAAAAATGCCAACAGGTACATGTATTTTTTATCAAAAGACCCGGATCCTTTTTGTGCTATTCTTGCATCAGTCGGCGGGAATGGTATTGTCATTCTATTAACGGCGTATAGCACCCTGTACTGAATAAACTTCAAAGGGTTAAAGGTGTAAATTACTTTTCTTATTGAAAGCGGCAATTCAAAGTAAACGTGGACAAGTCCACATGAACAAAAGGACGGGCGCGCGTCGCGTAAGAAGTGATTCTGCAAAATAATGACGTTGTGTCACCACCACACACCGTTCAGTCTACCACCCTACCACCCGGCGACGTTTTACCGGCGAGGCATATGCTCAGATGCACAAGGCTAAGACACGGGACATTACTCGCACCGCAAACACCAAGTTGATCGACTTTCCTCCAAATAATAATCCATAGCCCCGGATTGTGGCATTTAGATTAGCCTACAGGAAGCACATAGGCATAAAAATGTGTGTTCATCCCTCAATACAGGCCTCTGTTTTCATCCATTTCTGATCAATTGCCTTGTTGTAAGCTCGACAGCCGAGTTGAGCCTGTGCAAGTGCACGCGAGTTTCTCCATCAACGAGCCGACTGACAATCTGTTGCGTTTGCACTTTCGGCGGAGTCTCGACCCTTGAAACAATCACTGTTTACGACCGAGACGTCTCACACTTTGCAACTTTTTTTTGGATGTAGTGCTTGAGATAGACTGGCTGAAACTTTGCAATGTTTTCGATAAGGTGTACGTCACGGCGCAGCGTAGGCTACGTACGATGATCGGTCTGCTCGATCCTGAACTCCGATAGTTTTGGTGAAAACGTACGCGTATAGCCAGAACGCGCACGCATATAACCGGCGGTTACGGAACTGAGATTGAACGCGCGGAACTGAGTTCCAAAATGTTATGAAGATTATTATCAAAATGTGATCACTTCACGAGCTATGACAACTGAATAGTGGTTATTTGTTGTGTATTCTAGCTGTATACAAATTTGATTTTTAGGGTGTTGGTACCCTTTAACCTGTTGCCTCCAAGATTCTGAAAATCCCATAGAGTTAACACAGGGCACATCCGGTTCCCGTAGCCAACGGGTTAACTTTGGCTGAAGTACTTGTGCTCTTTGAGCACAGCTCTATTTAGGTTTGTCATTGCCAATATGGTTGACCTACATACATAAATACATGTACATGTACATGTACATGTTCTACATGGCTTAATCTGTGGTACAGTTTTATCATGTGTATGGTCATGTGTCGTATGGTGGGACCCCTTTGCGTTACAGGCACCAAAATTATAAATTTTTTCACTTCTTGCATTTAAACCAATATAACTCAAAAAGTACTAATCAGAAACCAACAAAAGTATACATTTTCTGAAAGCTTATACTTCAGAGAATCTCAATCATCCAGGGTCAAGTTGCTATACAGGGTGTGTAAAAAAAAATTAAAGGGTAATATCACAAAAAAGTATAGTTTTGTGATATTGATGACAACTCATTACACTTGTCAGTATTAAGTCATGGCTCAAAATTGATGTTATATTGTGAAAAAGCACACTTTCAGCTTTAAGAAAATGTATGGTTTTATTACTTTTTAATTTTCAGATGGGGTGATACAGGCTGTGACAAAATATGTTAAAAATTGTGTTGCGATTTGTTACAAAAACATCAATTACACTAATTAAAAAAACAATTTATTAAACCTAACTAACAAATTCTAGAGATTAAATAGTAGATTATTGTTTAATAAATGGATCAGTAGAGTGTATTTAAAAATTTCAACCAAAATGTAGCCCTGAAGTGAACATACTTGTGTGTCCTCACATGCAGTACTATCATGCTTCATAACATGTACAAGTCAATGGCAAGCATAAGCTACACCAGTAATTAATTAAGTAATTAATGACCTAGAAGACAATTAATTTCATTTCACTTTTGAGAATTGTTAAGTATAACATGTGTCAAGTTAGTCAGATTCATATCATAACTCCAAGATAGCTTATCTGCTGCAAATAGTAAGAAAAACAAAAGAGTACAGGTGAATTTGCAATTTCTCCATAGAGATTGTACACACTCCTCCTCCGCTTATCCACCAGATTTACCCTCGTTAACATTTTTGCATTTTTGGCTAATTAAACAATGTGAAATGCAAGATTGCTTATCAGATTTCAAAAGCAGAGTAATATTGCTGCAGAATGAGCCCAAATTCATTATAATTAGATAAAGGATAGCTCTGGTGCATCAAGTTTAATTAAGAAGAGGACTGAAAAATGTAACACCACCAGGTATTTGGGGGTCCCACCATACGACACATGAAAGTATGCACTTGTTATTGCGGCCATCAGATTGAGGATAGAGATATAAAATTCATTATCTGAAGAGAAAAAATGTATTTTTTATTTGCAGAAGTTAACATGATTATTAAATGCACTAAATGTGCAATCCACTTGTTATTTTTAAATATCATGATAAAATTGGCCTTCAGCATCCATTGAGATGTTAAAGGTGAGATGCTATAGTCATAAAACATTCCATTTGATTGGTTTCATGAGGAATGTATGGTAAGAATGAGACTACTCATATAGATCTTCTGGAATTATCCAACAAATAAAAAGATTTATATCAGTTTGTAGGCAAATCATGAATTTCACAGATGTGCACTATCTTTGAAAGCTGGAATGACATTGTCTTTAGAAATAAATCTATACCAGTGCCATTGGCGGGGAGAGTGCTGTCTATTACAGTACATTACATTAGCAGTATACCCTTAATTAAAGGGAACACTGCTGAGGATTTTTTCTTGAACTTATCCCTTTAAGGAAATCTACGTGAATGCTTGTCACACCTATAGTTCAGGAATATACATGTATGTATACAACACAAGAGCATTGATTATATCAAAAAAAAAATTGTAGTTTGCAGCAATAATTACATTCATACGTGATTCCTGTTTTACTCGTCAAGTCTACTTCCTCTTGTGAAATACTTCTACTTCTACCTGTTCTTGAATTGGTCATTTGTATACAGTGTGTCTCAAAAATAATTGTGCAAGTCAAAAGTGCCCTCTTTGGTAATGAGAAAACATGTTTGTGACGTCATGCTTACATCACCATCAAGGGCATAGTCTCAGCTTTCAAATGCCGTTTGTTCTGTTTACTTTGCTTGTTTTTATCCTGAGATATGTTCAGTTAACTACGAAAAGGTAAAATCGCAAATGTGCCACTTTTACTACAGCCAATAATAGCATCAGGCCTTCTTCCTGTAAAAGTGATACAATTGTGATTCCACCCGTCTGTTGTTTACAAGATATCTCGAGATCAAACAAGCAATTTAAATGAATTAAACAGCATTGGGAAGCTAAGACCGTGCACTTGACATTGATGTAAACATTATGTCACAAGAGTATTTTAAACTGTCACAGAGGGCGCTTTTCACTTCTGCAATTTTTTGAGACTTGCTGCAGCATGTCTCAAAAAATTGTGCAAGTAAAAAGCACCCTCTTTGACAATTATAAAATACTCTTGTGTCATGATGCTTACATCACTGTCAAGGGCAAAGTCTTAGCTTTCACATGCCATTTGTTTTGTTCAATTTATTTGTTTTAATCTCGAGATATCTTGTAAATAACAAAAGGGTAGAATTACAATTGTGTCCCTTTTACAAGGGATTGTAGTAAAAGTGGCACAATTGTGATTTCACCCTTTCCTATTTAAATAAACATATCTCAAGATTAAGATAAGCAAATTGAACAAACCTAACGGTATTTGAAAGCTGAGACAATGTTCTTGACGTTGACGTAAGCATGGTGTCACAAGAGTATTTTCTAATTACCAAAGAGGTCGGTTTTCACCTGCACAATTTTTTTTGAGACACACTGTATACTGTACTTCCAAATGCCAATCATACTAAAAAGTAATGTGTCTGGATTGAAAATGTGGAGAGCATGAGAAGTCATGGTATTATTGGTAATTTTTAGCTCATCCGGCCCGAAGGGCCCGATGAGCTTATGCCATGGTATAAAATTGTACCACATGAAATTTCGGATATATGATGTTGCGAGGTGCCGGATGAGTGCTACGTCATTGACGTTTTCTAGTTCATCCTATCAATCAGAATACCATTTATATGCTGTGAACAACTGCTTTAATACTAGTAGAGTGGTTACTCGGGAAATGAGAAAATTAAAATAGTCTGAAATGCCTTTAATATCATTATACTTGACATCAATTTGACTTGACAACATACTTTGCTGAGCAAGTTTATTAATGAAATTGAAGAATCGTAAATGGATTCATTTAATTTAATTTCTTTCAACCTTGAGGGAGGTGGGAAATGAGAGGCAAGACATGGTTTCCAGTATGTGTCTACTGTCCTACATGTATCTGTGCCTACAGGAATCTTTAATCGGCTGCAGTTTCTTATGTTGATAATCTGTGGGTTTACACAAGATTAAAAAATTCTGGGTATTTCCAAGTCTTTTTGGTGTCTTTTTGGGGGTACATGTATTTGCTGCCTGATATACAGTTTGTGTCATAACCCCTGTCAAATCATGTACTGTAACTTGTAACAAATATTTATTTTACTATTCTAATCAACTCATTGCAGTGTGAGCATTGTTAGCTGGACCCTCACCCCCAAAATATAAGGTTTAGTGGGTTTACATTTAGATATATCTATAGAGACACATAAAAATCATGTCTTTATTCTTTCATTCTTACATATTCCATCCGTACGTGCAGTGAATTCTTTGATATACGTTGAGAATTTACAACATACTGAAATAGCTACACATGTGGACTAGCTCCTGGTATTGAGATGTAAATTGTATTTATCTACAGCCTTCGTTGCCATGAGAACAACTCCTCTTCCCCCTGCCTCCAGGAACAAAACACAGTTTTAACCTCGTTTCCGCACGGCATCCTCTTGCAGCTGCATCTAGACAAATTTACAGGACCACTAATTAACTTTGTCTCACTCACTATCTGTCAGTGTTCAACAATTGTAAAAGGCCTTGTTTAATAAGTAGAAGATCTGAGATGCATCTCCCAACATGTACATGCTATCAGTATGACTATGTGTAGTCTGATGAATAATTAAGCCCTCCTCCATAAAAACGGAAACACTTCAAAACCATTAAGTGTCAAAAAAGAGTAAAAACCTGTGAGCGACTGATCTTATTACACACATATGATTTTCTATAGACCATACATGTATTTGAAGAATAAACCTGGTAGAGGTTTATTAATAAGGTGATATCTATTGTTGGAAATAAATGAAATTGGGCTTGATAAATTCACCCATTCTTCCTTCTCCCCCCCCCCTAAAAATAAAATAAACCTGCCCCTGGATTTCTACCAGGATAAAGAGTATGATCTTTTAAAGTGAAATTGCGAGGTTGGAAGTAGTCCTCAATTTAAGACACAATGATACCCGATTCAGGTTTACTGTTAAAGGTTTCTGCTGTGAAAATTTCCATTTCCTCTTTATTGTACATTTCAGCGTAGGAAATACGTACATGTAGGGGCTGAGGGCGATTTAGCCCCCCAAATTAACAAAATAGCCCTCAATTATTCTCATAGGGTTCAATATATAACATACTGCCATCACTAAATCAGGCTAGAAAGTAGGCCCCCCCCCCTAAAAAAAAAAAAATCAAAAAAAAAAATCAAATTTTATTGTCTGCCCTGGTACATTTATAATAAAGTCCTGTGATCAATATGCTTGTAAATGAATGCTTGTTTTCCTCAAGTAAACACATTCAAGACCAATCATTCCTGCCAGAATATACACTCTAGCCAGCGTATATTGCTACATATGTCCACTCTTTCGATTCTTGAGGCATTCTGACTTCTCCCAATTATGTCATTGCCCTTTAAGTATCAGTTACATTAATAATTGATCATAGTACTGATAGTGAAATTTATACCTGTAGATCTTCTCATGTATTTCTATTCAGTGCACATGTGTACTATCTAACAGAGATATGAAAGTACTTATTAAATACAGTATTCACCTTCAATGTAAGGTGGTATGACCAGGTCACTTTTGCTATCAAACATTGTGTTGTCATGGAATGCGTAGGCAAGTACCACCATCACCTGAAATTTTTTTCTGCGACAGATAAAACACACATGTTGACAGGCAGGGTCACGAGGTTGATTCTGATTGGCCGGCCGATAAGCCCGTGTCTCCCAATAGAATAGATCCTGGCTGTACTGTTCTGTGATGTGTATTTCTGTCTTGTATTTCACACGTTTTACGATTATCTGATCATGATGAAACACACCCAGAGGCCCTGGGTGTGTGAAAATAGCATGCCAACGTGTACGCCAAGCGGCTGGTGGTTGTGGTTAGAGCTATGTACGTACACGTCACGTACAGCTATTCATTCTCTTTTGTTGCTCTCTTTTTCTCGCCTTCTCTCTCTATCAATTTACATAAATGTACACATCGGTAATGTACATAAATTTATGCATTACACATGAATATGTGCTACACGTACAGGCACATACACAAAATCAAAAACACTACACACTCAAAATACACATGAAATAGCACACACACACAGTATGCATGGCTATGAAAGTATATGTATGAACCAGCTAATTTATTTAATACATCTTAAATGAGATTTTACCAACATTTTAAATTGGATGTTGTAGCTGGATAATTTAGGCTGTATACATGTACAGTGTACATAGATTGTGAAGTAGTCTGTGCTTGCCTGTCATTAAAAATGTTACACCCCACTGATGTGATAAGTTCAAGTATGGATCTGAAGATATATGTTCTTAAAGGCAGACACTGCTGCTCTGTTGGGCTTAGAATATAATGCATCAAATAATTCAGTATCACACTTCCAGCATTGTAAGTTTATCATCATATGAAATCTTGGAGTCAAACATGCATTTATTTGATCAGTGTATTGATGTAAAACTATAAAAATGAAACTTCACTTTCTGTCTGTGAAACAACATGAAGAGCTCTTGCCGTATGGGTTGTAGCTGGATCACAGAAATCATTACTTAAAGATGATTTTCATTTTGTAAGAACATTAAATATCCATTGATACAGGAACTGCATAATTTAAAAATATTGGCAGTGGAGTCTGCATAAATTAAATACTACGTGTGGCTAAAATTACAATCCTCCTCCTCGTCAATGCTGTCATTGTTGTGATGGTGAAAAGAAATGTCATTACCGGTATTTGCTATCTGACATATCTGGCAGTGTTTGGATGGACAAATAAACACCTTAGAACACAAAACATTAGAACTTTATGCTGTCACTCATAGAATATGTACAGATAAAAATCTGCACATTGATTATTCTCAGCTGATAAAAATTTTGCTACACAGCAGTCTATGGAGGAAAACAGGAATAGTCGCTCAATGATATTCACTTTTTAAAAGCACTTTATGATCGTTTTGAACTGCAATTTTTTCAGCGCTTCATTTTTAGACCTTATCAGATACACTGGTAGCATGGGAAATCATGGAGCTCAGATTTTTTTTAACTGAAACATTTTACGATGCCTTTAACATTATCACCCACATCACTGTCATCTCTCACAGTACTATCATAATTATCTTCATTGTCATTATCAATATCATCATTACATCATTAGTATCATCATCATCATCATCACCATCATTATCATCACCATCACTATCATCATCACTATCAGTATCATCAGTATCATCACCAGTCATCACCAGTCATCGCCAGTCATTATTATCATTATCATCATCATCATCATCACCATCATCACCATCATCGTCAACACCACCACCACCACCACCACCACCACCATCAACATCAACATCATTACTGTCACACATCATCTCACAGAAATGTAAATCATGTCTGTCCAAGCGACCCTCTTGCTCTCTCGACAACACTTTGTGACATTATTATTTATTTCTATTGCTGGCGAGCAGAACATGGCCCGTCCCTCCCATTCCAGGGTATCAAATTCTGCCATATCCCGCATGCACGTGCATGCGATGTCTTTTACAGATGTCAAAAGTGTGCTCTACATCTTCATCTCCGACGACGTGATGAAGCACCCAGGCGCCGGGGTATGCGCTTATTACGTATGTCGTTCTCGCGTGCGTGTAGTCTAACCGATCATGACCGATGATCATTTGAACAGTGAAACATGATACATCCGCAAGGCTCGTTTGACATTTTCGTTTCTGACACCAAAGTGTAAAATCAGACGACTTCACGATAAGCCAGTAATGTGTCGCATGCGTATTGAGGCAGGTTGCCTCATTTGTACCGATGGTACGTGAGCTGATGTGATGTCGAGGTATAAAATCATTTACATAAGCAGAATTAGATTGTGTACTGTTTATTGTTTAAAGGGGAATGACATGATTGGGGGTAGTCCTCAACCTGGGGTGAAACTATTCTAGAATTAAGTAAACTGTGCAAGGATTCTACTGTGAAAATTTTGTAGTCAAAAGTTGACTTATTTTGAAATAACTTCCACCAGTATGCCTTGTGACAGACAAATCTATTGTGTAGTTTACTATCGGATTAATTCTCTCGGGGCCTCAACAAGAGAAACAAACTGCATAACATACCAGTATCAAATTTCTCATGCACCCCAATAAAAATTAATCCCATAGAAAGCTACACAACAAGTTTGCCTGTCACAATGGATACTGATGGTAGTTCTTTTAAAATTAGTCAACATTTGACCACAAAATTTTCATAGCAGAATCCATGCATAGTTCTGTAGATTCTAGAATAGTGTTACCCCAAGTTGAGGACTACCTCCAATCATGCATGCTATTTACTGCACATGTACCTTTGAGATACATGTACAACTTACTTAAAAACTTAATGTATGTTATGATTACAAACCAGTGGCTGCCCTCGCTGTTTGTTTTTCATTCATCACCGATCACCCTCACATCAGCATCACGGCCATCCAGTGTCATCCGTTACCATGGCTACCCAACCGATGATGAACAGCGATGATTGGTGGGCGGAGCTGATGCTCTGATTGACAAGTTCCATGACTTCATTGTATGCGTGTGGCTTTCTTCTGATGCTGGGAGCTTGTTATGCACATCAAAAGAATTTAGAATGATTTTAAAATCAGCAAATACATAGTTCTGTCGTTTGTAGGTACATACTGTAGAGATGTATTATACAAATAGCCATGTGATTAAAATCTAAAATAACTGCATTCACCAACTCCTTGAATGAAACATTCTTGGAAAAAAAAATCTTCTTTGTAGGAGGAAGGAGGAGGGAATTACTAATTTTTAATTGGTGGTGTGATTTTAATTGTAATTCAAAGAGTATAGATTGTGTATGTCCTGGACACAGCTCTTAAAGGTAAATGACATGATTGGGGTAGTCCTCAACTTGGGCTGAAACTACTCTAGAATCAAGTAAAGTATGCAAGGATTCTCCTGTGGAAATCGTGTAGTCAAATGTTAACTCATTCTAAAATAAATAATGTTAGTATCCCTCATAGCAGGGAAACCTGCTGTGTGGCTCTCTATGGGGCCTATTTTTATCGTGCCCCGATGAAATTAAAATATTCGTATGTTCATGCTTGATTCTCCTCGAGTAAACAAATTAGAGACAAATCCTCCCAGGTGGGAGATCCACTCCAGTTAGTGTATAGTTGGTATATATTTCAACTCATTTGGTTCTTGAGGGCATTTTCAAGTGTTCTCAATCATGTCACTAACCTTTAAATAAATGATTACGATCCCTATTAATACTGTCATTGGAACATAGATTCTGCCTCTCTCAAATCACCTGGAGTATTTGAGTACATTTTTGTGGCAGTTAAGATTCCATAGAGAAACATTGTTGTGTGACTGCCAGAAGGACATTTGCACCATAGACTTTACATAGCTTTCAAGTCCTCCCGTCAGCATGATCAGGCATGAGAAAAAAAATGTATAAAATTTTCCTCTAAACTCTTAACATGCCAGAAGATTGAAACCTCTATGAACTTCATGAGTATTATTTCGTGCAAAGATGCGACTTTGGAACATTAAAAATTCATGGTTAACAGCCCATCAGGGAAATCAGGGAAAATTATTTTACCTTTTTTCCAGTCGGGAAAAGTCAGGGAATTTGATAAAAATGCCTCAAATCAGGGAAAAGTCAGGGAATTTTGATTGGCCCAAAAAATTAGTTTTACATGTACAGTGTTTTATACTGCAAATAGTTCTCTGTTTCACATAGAAAACATGTGACTCTGGAAAGGAGTTGAAATAATTATCATGGAATTTTGAGACTTCATCAGGGAAAAATCAGGGAAATATCAGGGAATTTTGTTTTCCTGAAATGCTGGGAACCCTGGAGTTAATATCTCGGCAATAATGATGGGTTGGGTAAGCAAATTGTATGTGCTTATTTTTGGATTTTGCTGCTTTTGACATGCATGTGAACTAATCCTAAAAATTTGCTCACAATGTGAAGAAATTTTGCTTATTTAGCAGTTTTGATTGGTTTTATGTAATAATACTTCAGGATTGATCTTTTATTTTCTACTTCATCTGCTGTTCAATATCTGCATGTAGTCTTTCACAAGCACACCGGTGTATCATTCTGTTATTGTGCATTATGGCATTAGAATTCACTTTCACACTTTCACACCAGTACATGTACATAACTGATGTAATGTAAGTGGGTGTGGCCTATAGAATGATTGACACTAGGCGTGGTCAAGGCCTAGTATACAGCCGGCCTTATTTTCATTGTTGTCTGTCTCGTAGCACGGATATTGATGGATGTTTGCTATTGGATAAATTCGAGGGGAAGTGAATCAATTTAAATTGAGTTTCCTCTCTGATCTTGGGTAAATGGAAGAAGATCAATAGACCACTATTGAACTGTGCATAATAGTCAAATGATATACGATGTACGTGAATCTACAGAAAGAGTCATGCATAATATAATCATATATTGAATGTATACATTATAGTAATATGGATACCTTGGTAGAGTATTTTATTATGGCACTATCTTCCATATTGTATCAATATTTCAATAGATTATGTTGATGTATATCAGGAGAGAACCTTTTTTTTCTGTTTGCTGTTTATTGCTGGGAGAATATAATAGAAATAGAATGTGAGCACTACATTTCTCTTTATCACATGTACAGAACTTACATGTAATGTCCTTCATTCAGTGTATTTATGTATATTTTTTTTTCTATTGAAAATGGCATTGAAAGAACTGCATCAACTGGAAGTTCCTATTTTTTTTTTAAAAGTATACATGATTCATTCATAAGAGGA
>JZLH01S0012992.1:62790-82203 GCA_001188425.1 Eucidaris tribuloides
CTAGAGAAAGAGAGAGAGTGAATGTGTGCGTGTATTGGTTGGAGTTGGGGGGGGGGGGTTGTAAGCCTTTTTGATTCTACATGTACAATGCACTTAAAGGAATGTCGTTGCCAAAATAAAGGACCTTTGGTACACGGGACGCTAAGATGTGTGCCAGAGCGTGACAAGGAACCTTGCATCTCTCTCTCTCTCTCACTGTTTCTTCCTTTCAATTCCAATGTGGATTCAAAAGGGGGTTATTATACATTGTACATCTTTAAAGAGGTTGGTCTTACCGATATTGAAACATTAAAACGAGAACTTGTCAGAACTTTGGTTCGTGCTTCACGTGGTACTGTACATGTACCTCATTTGAAAGTTATGGTGAGTAAACCCCTTGATATTTCTGTAGTATATTATAGGAAGATACATGTATGGGCTCTAACCACAGAGTTTGTGCTGAGGCTTTGTGTTAATTGAGGTAATAAGATTACTGGTGGAGTTCTTTTTTTGCTTGTGTCTTGAGATTTTGTCAGTACAGTGGATGTACAATCTTGTAATGGAGGTGATCGTTTAACAAAAGGGGTGCCATTCAATAGAGGACCCGCAGACTTCTTTTTCTGTGGTGTGTTGATTAACGACAGTTATAAACGGCGGGTTATTGTGTGCCAGGCTTTAGCAGGCCTGATTAACATAATGTGGTGATGTGGGAATCTCTTTGGAGTTTCTTAGCGCAGAGGGAAGTTCTGGGGTGGTGTTTATTCTGAAATCTGTAGTTAAACAGGTTCCTGTTACATGTATAAAACATAATTTACAACATTTTTGTATTCTAAAATATGTTGTAAGTCAGAACTATTGTAAATGTTGTAAAACCAAACTTACAACAATATATACAAAATGTGATCTTACAACAATATTTACTATGACAGCCATTCCAAGTAAATGTCGTACGAGTCACGCATGTTTCATGTCACACAAGTCGTAAACAAGGGTATAGATCAAAACCGAAAAAATATTGGAGCCTAATCTAATACTTGATCAAGTAAATCAATCATCTATACCCTGACATGTGACTCGGGAGACACAGAATGTGTGACTCGCGTGACACAAGTATGGAATGGCTGATAATGTGATTTGGTGATGGGCAGGTCCAAGCTATTGTCCCCTCTGAAGCAAAAAATTCATCAAGGTGGAATTGGCACAAAGTATATGTCATTTTAAAGCCAACATTTTGAAGTTTATGGAACACAAAAAATTGTATGAAATGTAAAATTAATGAATGCCAGGGGAATAATTTGTACGAATAATTAATTAGCGTGACGTACGGGACATTGTGTAATTAAATCTGTAAATTATTCTAATGATGTATTTGCAATATATAACAGGAGGACCTATAGACTCCCTCATATGGATTATTTGATAAAAATTTCAGGTGTCAACAATGATTAATTATGCTAATTAGATTACATGCCACATGTAGTGTCCCGTACGTCACAATTTTGCGTATAATTTTTTTAGATTTAAAGTGGGAAAAGGTTGATTGTTTTGGAAAATATTTTGTAAAGTTCTAATTTATGATAGCACACATTGAAATATAATAATGCATTAATGACAGTAAATTCCATTCTAATTATATAGTCAAATTAAAATTTGTGACGTACGGGACAACTGTGTGACGTACGGGACATTTTGTAGTCTGCTATGCAGACACTAATTTGCATTAACCTTTTTTGTACAGGTCATGGGTAAACTGAGTTATTCTTGATTGCAAATGAAAGCATTATCATATATTTGAAGTTAAGATGTAAATTTCATACAGACTGATCATGTACAAACTTACTGGATAAGTTCCATATCGAAATAAGGTCTGCATGTGCAGACTAGTGGTGTCGGGTGACACTTGGCTAGGTAAGAGCAATGTGCTACAAATGATTACTACATAAAATGTTATAAAGTATGCATTTTGTGATACTGTGCAGGCTGATTAAGATTTTAACTTATAAAACTAATGGGCCATTCTTTGAAAAGTGAAACAAATGGTCACATGTCTCTCTTTTTAGAATAAGGCTCTCTCAAAGCCTCTGAATGTCCCGTACATGTACGTCACATTTCAAATAGCTTGGACCTGCCCTGTTCTAACATAAAAGTACCTATTGACAAACAGTACAACACCTTCTAGAACAGCTTCGTGCCTGTGTTAGTTGCTCAGAGCTGCACACCAAAGTCAGACATTTTGGCCTGAATATACTTCAATTTTTTAACACCAATTTAAATATTAACTAAACAGTGCTCAGCAATGTTTAAAGTGATAGGCTAACACTGTGGAGCTTCAATTTAAAAAATTGTCAAACTTTGATATCTGAGCTACATAGTAGTGTTCAAATGGACAAATAAACACCCTAGAATACAAAAGTTTGGAACGTTACACTGCCAATGGCAAGTTATACATGAATAAACAATAAAACTCGGGGCGAGTTTTATAACCTAGGTGTATACACAGTAAGTCTATGGGAGGAAATGGGCAAGTGAATCTGGTCAACTTACGATTTTCACTTTTTTAAAGCACTAAATAATCATTTTGAAATATAATTTTTTCAGGGCTTCATTTTTAGACCTCATCAAAGACACTGGTAGCATGGGGAATCATGCGGCTCAGATTTTTTTAACTGTGGTAAATGTTAGCCAATGCCTTTAAGGCAATGTCCATGAAATTTATGAGGATTTAATGGTAAATGACATGATTGGGGATAATCCTCAACTTGGGTTGAAACTACTCTAGAATCAAGTATTAAAACTATGCAAGGATTCTCCTGTGAAAATCTTGTAGTCGAACGTTAACTCATTCTAATATAACTAATGTCAATATCCCTCGTGGCAGGCAAAGCTTGCTGTGTAGCTCTCTATGGGTACTATTTTTATCATGCCCCGATAGAATTAATGTTCATGCTTGATTCTCCGTAATAAACAAATTAGAGACAAATCCTTCCAGCTGTGAGATCCACTCCAGCTGGTGTATAGTTGGTGTATATTTCAAATCATTTTGGTTTTTGAGGCATTTTCAAGACTGCTTCCAATCATGTCACTAACCAATGTGAATAAATCATTACTGATTGGTTGTTTTTTTCATAAAATCAGCAAAGGCAACATCCTTCTTGTGATGTAATTTTCATAAAATACAAAATGGGAATATTTTGTGTTAATTTTAGCATTTCACCCTTTTTATGGATGGAGATGGGGATAGGAATTTGTGAAGTCCTCAAATGGCAGTGACTTGCCTGCGTAATTATGTGAAATAAATGCGTTTTATGATCAGGGGTTGCATTGTGGGTACGCTCACCGTGATCCATCTTCATTCCCTCACATATTTCCTTTCAATCTAAATGTGATTTTTCCCAGCTTTTAACATTTCCTACTATCATTTTTTTTAAAAGAAGGATTAAGAATTTAAATGTGTTTGAGTTGTTATATGGGCCATTTAGCAAAGTGTGCTACACTCATGCCCCAAGTTCATTATTACAACTGTGTGTGTGTGTGTGTGTGTGTGTGTGTGTGTGTGTGACATGCTTTCTGTCTGTCATGGCAGTGGAATTGACTGTATCTATGCTGCACAGCATCAATAAAACGAGGCAACCAGTCATTTTTATACTACGAATGAAGGTTGAGGAGTTTTAATTAAATTGCTTCTGTGTCATAGCAACATGCATGCTTGTAATTAATATCATCTATATACTGTACCCCTTAATGATCACTACTCTTTCATATATGTACAAGTATAGTCAATGGTACCAAGCTTTATTTACACACAAAAGAATATATACAAACTGTGTTAACATTATTAGTAAATGCTGATAAAAGTTTATCATTTGTTTAAGTTTTCCTATGTGAAATAAGTATGTTCAGGTACAAACATTAACCCTTTACACACTGAATTAATTCTGTGGGGATAATAATGATGATGGTTATTTTGATAATTTCTTTAAATCTTGCTTTCCTTGCAACATTGATACTGGTAATTATTCTATAGATGTTGCTTAAGCATTATGGCTGTTTGTTGGCTTTCCTAGTACAAACGTAATGGAGAAAACTGATTATTTCGATTGTTGAATCTAATTGTATGAATGTGCAAAATTGCAGCATTTGCGTGCAAAGGATTAAAGAGAATAAAAAGTAATTGATATTTTCAAATGAAACAAGTTGTGGGTTGCTAAAGAGGGAACATTACAATGTTGCTAATTTTGTAGTGATCTTAGGGATTCAAAAAAAAAAATACAAGTTTTACCTCCTATCGTCTAAATTTCTCCAATTTTCACTGATCTGTTCCTCTTCTTTTCAGTTTCTTTTCAAAGCAACTTATTGTCAGCCTAGAGCTTCACTTTATTGATTACTGTGGGTTCTGTTAATTATGTTTTAATAAAGACAAAATTTAATATATATGTGGAACTCCAATTTAAATTAAAGTAGTCTAGCTCGAAGGAAATGGACAAGGTCAGGACAAGGTCAAACTGCATACTCCTAGATTTTCAGTCTTTAAAGGTATTGGCGAACATTTACCACAGTTAAAAAAGTCGGAGCTACATGATTCCCCATGCTACCATTGTCTTTGATAAGGTTTAAAAAGAAAAATTATAATTTCAAAAATGATTTATTTTAGTGCTTTTAAAAAAGTGAAAATCGGTAAGTGGGACCAGATTACACTTGCCCATTTTCCTCCCATAGGGACTTACTGTGTAATTAACACCTAGGAATTGTTTATTCATGCATAACTTACCATTGGCAATGTAACTTTCCGAACTTTTTTATTCTAGGGTGTTTATTTGTCCATATGAACACTACTATGTAGTTCATATATCAAAATTTGACAATTTGTTAAATTGAAGCTCCATAATGTTAGCCTATCACTTTAAAGCACTAAATGATCACTTTAAAGTACAATTTTTTTTTTTCCAGGGCTTCATTTTTAGACCTTATCAAAGACACTTAGAACATGGAAAATTATGTAGCTCAGATTTTTTTTTTTTTTTTTTAAACTTGTGGTCATATTTAAATTTTGTCTTTAAACCCTTTTTGTATTATTGCAATATTTTTATCTTCAGCAAGGTGGTTTCTTGTGTGTTTTGTTTATCTCAACACATCTTTCTTTAGCTGTTTGAAAATGAGAAAAAAAAACTTCAATGTATGTGCAAATCACGAATGCAATCTTTTTAGACCAAATGAAGGTGTTTTAACTGAACTTGCAAGGTGTAATTCGATCTTGTACTGTTCATTGCACGCAAGATGTACATGTAAGGTCTCAGACACAGGGAGATCAAGGTACGTGCTAGCAACCGCGAACGGACTGCCATGGTGATTTGGTTATAAAAATATCAAAGGTTATCAGCGCGTCGCGCTGTTGCGTCTCCTTTTTTCGAGGACGGGTGACCGATGTCGATTCCAATGTGCCACCATTAATCCAGTATTGTGCGAGCAAACGGGAGGGATAAATATAATTTCAGAAAAAAAAAAACTGTTGAAAGTCAGAATAAGCCCGATAAACTCTGGAAAAAAAAGACCTGTTCGTTTGCTGAGTTCATGATTACTGCTGTCCAGCGAGCGTACACGGTGCCACGGTAACCGCTTATTAATTGATCAATGAAGCCCCATTTTCATTACAAGCGCTCATCTTTACAGAAGGATGATGTAGCCAACTAGAAATATTGGCAGTGGAGAAAAAAGTCAAGGTCAAATTATGTGTTATTATAGCTTTTTGCTCATGAAAGCATGAAATCTTAAGTGGCTAAGAAGTAGATAATTTGTTTGAGGAGGTATTTTTTTTTCTTTACCTTGATGACAGTCGTATCCAATTTAATTTTTGTGCTGTGGATGTTTGTTTTTTGACTCTAAGTATGTTACCACCGAAGAAGCACTCAGACTAATATAAAAATGTACCTAGATACAATGTGTTCTGAAACTACCATTGTTGCAATGTAGGGCACACTGTGTTGGTATGATGAATGGGATGTTCAAGAATGGAATGTTGAGAAACAATAATAAATATCAATATTGTTGTGTTTTTTAATATCCTGGCAAAAGAGAAAAATAACATCAATATACATGTACATACTGTTTTAGTTTCATCACTTATTTGGGTTGATGCTGCTTTGAAAATACATGGAAGATTGGGGGCTAATTTCTATTCTGATTGAATAATATTACCAATATGTTTTCACAGTGAACCCCAGATTAAAATTGGGTACCCTTTTGAAATTTTTGGGACTAAATCACCCTTAGCACAATCACTGTACAATTTTCTACACTGGTTTGATGAAATATATTTTAGACCCCCGATTTCTTCTGAAGTGGAATATGAGTCCCAGTTCATTGGGTTGAAACGGTTTTGAAATCTTGGATAAATGGAGAGTACAAGAGTAACAAAATGAGATATAAAGTGCAAAAAACTATGACAATGGTGAAAAGCAGATGCTGAGCAGTGGGGGTGGGAGCCGGCTTGGGTTGAAACCCCAGAACTCGTTGGGAATGGATGGGGATTTTTGCTGGGCCCCAGGCTGGCATGTCAGTCAAACCCTGGTAATACAAGCTGAGTAATTAAATTAACAAAAGAAATTAATAATCAAGAACCCATGTTATTCATTTACATCACAATTTCGGTATGAAATTGTGCACGAAACTGCCGGCAAAGGGAGTCAGTTGTTGCATCGTTTTCTCTCCAAACTCAAGTGTTCCATCTTTCCAGAATGGTCATTATTTTACACACAAAATTGGAATGTGTCACAGGCTTTATAAAGCCCAAGTTTAGTTTTGGGGATTTTTGTTTTATTTGAAAGCTTTATGTCCAAAGGTCACGTCACACCAATAACAGATTCTGAATTTCTTTCGTTTTTTGTTAATTAATTAATGAAAAATCTTGGGGGAGGGGAACCCCCGAGATTTCGGGGTACCCCTGAGATTTTCGACTATATTTTACATTATGCATTCAAAGGGTTAATAAGGTGCTAAGGTTATCTGAGTTATACCTCATCAGAAAGAGCAGACAATAGAGAGAATTGCCCATCTAGGTCTCCATTAGTGCTGATGAGTACCTTAAATAATTTTGCTCTTACTGCATCATCAACTTGGGGAACTCAATTGACCATGACCCTGCAAACCGTGGAACACTTTAAAAAAAAAGTCAAGGAACAAATAATTTGTAATTACACTTCCCTCATGTGCTCGTTTAAAAGTCAATATTGTGACTGAATAATTTATCTGGCTTCAGTAAATATGGCCTTTTCACCACTCGTCAGGCCCAGCGAAAGATGAATTGTACCGTGGCAAATACATTATTCAGGCTAGGAGATACAGTACTACAGTCACTGTGCATCAGAGATCTTCCCTGATAGTGCAGTTTAAAAGAGATGGGAATGACAAAGATGATTAAAAAGGATCTGTAGGTTATTTTTTAACACAAAAGTGTATATTACCAAAGAGGTTGAAATTAGACACCTTTAAAAACCCTTAATGTGCTGCTGGGGCAATTTTTTTACCATTAAAGGCCCACTGTCAAGGATCAACTCAACCACCGAGAGGATGATAACTAGTCTTTAGATACAGGCAAATACTCACAAATATGGACTGTTGCGGAGCCATAGTCTACTGATAGCAGGAGGAATACAAATGTTCTACATGTACTTTACCACACCACCAGGATTTTTCTGTTGCATTATGGGTAGCATTAGTGCCCCAATTTTCAAAATTAGGGTCAAAAGAGGGTATTTTCCATTCTGCCATGACAGTGGGCCTTTAATGGTAGACTATCAACAAAACTGGATATCTTTGTCCAAATTTGACATTTAATCATAGATTTTGAGTAAAATGGGGAAAAAGATATACGTTTTCAATGTGATTGTGTACATCTATTGATCGTAAATAAAGAACTTTAATAGATCATATTTTGTTTCTAAAATCTTGACAGTATTTGAAACCTCAGTTCTGCCTTCTATGTTTAGATGTAAGATGTACATGTAGCTTCTGATTTTGACACCATGACTAAGTTGAAGTGGTCATATTGAACTTTGTTCGTTGTACAGAATTTGATATGACTGGACCCAAGATGGGGCGTCACTTGAATCACACTCATACATCGAGAGGCTGGTTATCCAATTGAATAAAGTTTCTGTAAATAATTGCCAAAGAGTGGAATTCATAGCAGACGACATAAAAAATGTACCAAAATCCACTCTTTTTGCATACTTGTATGCGTGGACTAGATTTGGGAAATAATATTTGCAGGTTATTTCTTTGTAGCCTATGGTGTTCTTCATAAAAATGTTTTATTTATTTTTTATGTTGGACCCTTCTTCCTTTAACCCTAATAGATCCAGGCTACCTCCGGTTTTGTCATCGGGGGGGGGGGGGGGCAGTTATACCCCCCCCAGATATGGGATATTAGGGTTAAACCTTTAGTGTGTCAGGTTTGATATACAGTTTGCAATCAGGCATGGAGTAGACTAAAGAGAGGTTAGATTAGAAACCTCTGATTATTCCTGGAAAATAATTTCTGAATGAATGAAAACTAAATGAAAAACAGTAAAATGGTATTTGCTGAGCACTGTGTTTTAAGGAACATGAAATACTAAATGCTCTACCTTTTCCTCCCGATTTTTTTGTGTCTAAATGTTGCCTATTCCTCAGATACGGTAATGTACAATTACAAGTTACAAGTATGAAAACACTTCTATATATTCCCCCCCCCCCCGAAAAAAAATATAAATTGCTTATGTTCCATACAATGAATAAAAAGACACCTTTAGAAATGCATTTCATGAATGATTTAATTATTTCAGTTTCATATCCCTTTTTGTAGGAGGAGGTAGGTTATAATGTTATAAATACCTGTACAATATGATTAATCTATGTGTGCAAGTGGCCACCTGCGGGTGTACACTCGTGTTTTTTGTCATGTATATGTACGTGTACCCTTATATTTACAGTTTCAAACATATACAGATATGAACATACTGTACAGTTCATGTTTATGCATCAGTAGTTACTAGATCAAAATAATCAAATAAATTATTGGTGTGTGTGTGTGTGTGTGTGTGTGTGTGTGCCGTGGCTGTGAGAAGTGCATATTAACAGTATTTTTAACAGTATAAGCCCTTTAGCTTTTTATTAATGCCAATATTGGTGTATTTTTGGTACATATGTATATTCTGTTACTTTGTTGCAAACTTTGTTCATTATAATATTGAAATTGTGTAAAGACACATTGTAGGAAGAACTCAATTTAAAAAAAATGTCAAACTTTGTTTTAATAATCTGACATATCTGACAGCTGCTTGCAATGGGACAAAATAAATCATCCAAAACATATAAGTATGTGTACAGTATACGCTCAAGCGGCTCAGCTTGAACCATTTCCTTCCTACTTATCATGCGGTTTCAAAAAATTTCGTAGCCAATTCTTTGTCGCATGTTTTTGCGTAACTTAACCGCAGTCACCACTCTCGGAATGAGTTTCATTTATATCCACAATGTTATTATATGGACGTCGATAACAAATGTCTGCCTACAATGAACCGCTCTTCCAAAAAGAGTGAGTTGTTTTAAGGATGCGACGTCTGCGTGTTCATACCAAGCCGATTTTCGCCATGTTTTTTCCGGATAACTATCAAGTGTTTAATTAGCGTCATGCGCACACTGCAGTTAGTCTAGTTCTAGCCGGTTTCTATTTCGGTATAAATTCTCGGTTGCAGCCAATACCGAATATTCGCGGCAACCCCAGTGAGGTCAGTATCTTAACCCAGTTGATTGGCGCCGCCCGATCTTCGGACGGAGCAATCACTGGGGTAGTCGTCCTCACTCGGCTTGGCGCGATATTCGAGTACTGCAGCTCGGAGAAATTATACCGAAATAGAAACGGCTAGAACCTATAGACTATCACTGCGTTGGCTAGGCCGCTGATCACCGCACCGCCGCGCCGGTCCGGTCGGCGACAGGATGTAGGATCGGACGTCTTTAGCTCTCGTCATGCGGCGCGGCGGACGAGCTGTGTATAGCAGCCTTCAGTAGGCGAGAGACTGGGCAGAGACGAAACGCAGATAAAGTGTCGCGGTTTGGAGATGTGGGGTAGTATTTAGGTAAGTTTTGGATTTCGATTTCTTTGACTATATTAAGAGGTAGATATACATTCACAAATTGACCTGTTTTAATGTCAGAATGGGCAGAAAAGTTGGGTGAAACGGGGTAGAAGTCAGCGTTTGTGACATGTAGAATATGGCTATTAGTTTCCCACAAGACTCACACGCAGCATGCGAGTGAGTCTGTCGAGGCTAGTGTACAGATAAAAATAGGCACATGAATTTTTTCAGCAGATGAACATTCTGCAGCACAGCAATCTATGGAGGAGTTCTGGAATGATCTCTCAATGATTTTTACTTTTTTAAAGCACTTAATGATCATTTTGAACAGCAATTTTTTTCAGGGCTTCATTTCTAGACCTTATCAAGGACACTAGTAGCATGGGGAATCATGTAGCTCACATTTTTTAAAATGAAAATATTGTTATATGATGCCTTTAACTCCTTCATTGCTGCTTTCAAAATATCACATGCAAAGTCAATGGAGTTTTTGGCAATGATACTGAGAGGGTTAAGATCCCAGCAAGGCTGCCACTCGTAGGGGAAACTACCTACTGTAGGGGATTTTAGCCAACCGTAGGTTGTAGGGGATACCTACGGGGTAAATGACCTTCCATAGGGGAAACGTAGGGGGTTTTGATGATTAGTAGGGGATGTAGGGGGTTTTGACAATTTTCAGAATCATTCTTAAATTCTCACAGGATTTCCGATCATATTCATCCATTTTGTCCATCTCCGGCAAAGAAATCATGATCAATATATTGCATTTACTTAGGTTATTTTGTAGGGGAAAACATACCTTCGTAGGGGAAAAGTCGATTTTTGTAGTGGAAAACATGGATTCGTAGGGGAAAATTGGGTTAAAGTGATAGGCTAACATTGTGGAGCTTCAATTGAAATAATTGTCAAACTTTGATATCTGAGCTACATAGTAGTGTTCAAATGGACAAATAAACACCCTAGAATACAAAAGTTTGGAAAGTTACACTGCCAATGGCAAGTTATACATGAATAAACAATAAAACTCGGGGCGAGTTTTATTAACCTAGGTGTACACACAGTAAGTCTATGGGAGGAAATGGGCAAGTGAATCTGGTCAACTTACGATTTTCACTTTTTTAAAGCACTAAATAATCATTTTGAAATACAATTTTTTCAGGGCTTCATTTTTAGACCTCATCAAAGACACTAGTAGCATGGGGAATCATGCGGCTCAGATTTTTTTAACTGTGGTAAATGTTAGCCAATACCTTTAATTAGGCGTAGGGGAAAAGTGCTGTGGATAGGGGAAAATATGCATGCGGCGTAGGGGAAAATCAAACTTTTGAGTGGCAGCCCTGGATCCCAGATCCACATCGTTCACATCATGCCCAGGGAATTTTGCCGACACAGCGTCGTCGAGCCTTCCAAACGGTGGCCCCACGTCACAGAGGTCTAACCTACCGTATTCAATGCCAATTTTCCAGTCGAGAGGGCCTATTGTCTGAGCATTATAGCAGGAGATGCAACATGTGGGCTGGCTTTATTAGATATCGAGTTATTATTATTATATTTTTTTTTCTGTATCGATGTGATATAACAATGAGCTCGCTGATATTATTTGGGTATATATCGGGGAGGTTGTGGTATATATATATATATATATTGGATGGTTGGCTGTTGGGATGTGGTAGAGTATTTGCGGGCTGTCGGGAGGTTAGAGAGGATGAATTCACGATGATCGACGACCGTTGTGCTACCACTTGTGGTGCTGAGCAGTGTACATTGCGGAAATCAGCCTTGTACCACACACACACACACACACACATACATACATGTACACACACACACACACACACACACACACACACAGGCATCATATCACACCAATACGTCCAGAGGCATTAAACGTACTGATACCTGGGGGCAGGTGGAGTGGTGGGCTTATATTGTTATTCGGGACCGCTGAAGCGAGTGCGCCTGCGAACCGTGTTGCGTTTTCCGGAGGACTTTAGCAGGTAAGGCCCATTATAATAATGCACTGTATTTATTCTAACAAGATCACAACATTGGTAACGATAGCCTCTCTTATGTTAAACATTAAAGCAAGCTGTCATGTATACTCTATAACTGTATAGTATTAACCCACTACCCATAGCCTGGTCTTGGGTTGACCAAATAAAACTTTTAAGCAAATATGGTCAATGATTGTGTTCCAAAATAAGAGCTGGTAGATGTTCAGGCTGTCTGCAGCTAAAAAGAGCCAAGGTATTATTATCTCAAGAGTGTATCTGCATATAACTGTACAGCAAATAGTCAGAGGGGTGTTGGGCTTTCTACTCACTGACATTAACTGGAGAACTGAACAATCAGTTTGTGTTTACTCAGTTGCATTCCAGTGTTGGTCTGTATTATTGGGGCACCAGGCCAACCAATGGAAAAAAAAACCCTCCCCACAATACAAACATTAAAGGTAAATGACATGATTGGGGATAGTCCTCAACTTGGGGTAAAACTGTTCTAGCATCAATTTACAATTGTACTGTGATGATTTTGTAGTCAAAAGTTAACTAATTTTAGAATGACATCCATCAGTATGCCTTGTGACAGACAAATTTGTTGTGTAGCTTTCTGTGGGATTTATCTCTTTTGGGGCATGAGAGAAATAAAGTGCTGGTATGTTCATGCTTGATTCCCCTGAAGTGAAAACAAATTCAAGACAAATCCTTCTGGCTAGGACTAGGAGATACACTCCAACTAGTGTATAGACCACTGGTATGTTGTTCAACCAGTTTGGTTCTGGAGGCATTGGTTATGATGTCACTGCCTTTTTTGAATGCATGGTTGTAGACTCCTTGCCAGTGCTAGCTGAGCCAGCCTGTCCGGCCAACTGGCTAAACCAACCAACTAGCCCACCGAGCAGGGTAGGAATTAATTGTCATTTTTTATGGGTGATTTTTATTAGAGCCTTGAGGATACTTTTGAATTTTTGGGGGCTATTTTTTTATCACTGGGGCTACTTTTTCGTTGCACATCAGAATTGGAAGAATGCAATGAAAGATTGCTGATGTTTTAGCCAGGACGTGCTTCATCCATAAAAGCCACCATTTAATTCATTTTTGTTTCGATGCCATAATAAAAAAAAAAACGTGAAATTTTTCTTAGCAAATCTGAGGGCGATTCTGAAGGACATGGTCGCCCCAAAGAATTGGGTTTGGGGGATTTTAGGGGGCGATTTGGGCTTTGCCAAGGGCTAAATCACCCATCGCCCTGGGTTATTTCCTACGCTGCCAGCTGGCATAATTGTACAGCATGCACACATATCGTGCTAACCCGGATCCATCCCCATGTATTCCCCTTACTAAAGACGCTTTTGTACACAGGGAATTGTTCGACATCATAAGCACTCCATCTCTATTGCGTGTGTACATGATGGATTACCCGCCACAATGCCATGCTACTGTTATGCTAATTGTGGTACATCACTTCATAATAGCTCACAGCTCATCTAGTTTCATTACCCTAGGGCTCAGTCTTTTTCTACTACCCCCTACCCCCCTCCTCTCCTTCCCCTTCCCCCTTGTGCTAGCTGGTTGCCATCAAAGAGTTGTCCTGTCCATTAATAAAAATGAAAATAAAATGAAAAATTAAATTAATAAAAATGACAAAATTTCAGTTTAGCATGTGCAACAGAGATATTCAATACTGAAAGCAGGGATGCTGGTGTTCAAGAAAAATGTGTGAATTCAGGCCCGGGCAATTGATTTTCAGGCTGTATATTTCAGGCATTTTTGTGTACATACTGTAGCTCATTGAAGGCAAATTTCAGGCCCTCTCATAAATTCTAACTCCCTGTGAAATCTAGTTAACTTGTCTTCGAGTTATTTGAAGGCAAGGTATAGTTTTGGTAAATGGTTTAATGAAATTCTTTGTCATTGTTTTTTTGTTTTGTTTTTAAATACACCTAGAGATATGGTCTATCAATGGCCTGAAAATGGCTCACTCTGAAACACTCAAAATGTACAATGTTTGGGGGGGGGGAGGAGGGGGACCCCAACATTTCCTATAGGTAATGTACGTACCGTTAGATGTTCTCTTATGATTTCAACATCATAATTTGTCATTGTAAACAATTTTCAGTAAGTGTGATGTTGTTTTGTGATGTCTTGGGTAGTAATAGAATATTTTGTGAAAGATTAACCAAGAATACTATAGTGATAGTGACAGTTTATATTCATCATATAAGTTATGGAACTAATACTGCTTTAGGTAAATAGAATAAGTTCAGGTATAATTGTTTCACGGTGGAAACTTCAGAAATGTTCCATGTAGCTCTTAAATTCATAACATCTATGAGAATCATTGTAAATTGTTTTATGCTTTATTCTCTTAAAACAATAATTTACTTGTAGTTAATGAAATATATGTATTTGTATCATTGTTTGTTATCAGTTCTAACTATTTATTTTCATGTTAGTCATTAACAATTTTGTCCATTTGATAAATTATCAAAAGTAGATGATACCACATACATTCCATTTTGTCCTCATATATATACAGTATTTCATTCATACAGTTACTGTAGCTGTCTTTACCTAGCACCTAGTCTGGTTTCCAGACATAAGAACCTTTCCTACATACTATAAATTAAATTACTATCATCGATAAACTGCATTGAACTTAGACTAGTGTGGTAAGGTTTCCCCGGTCACATGGCGGCGTGGGGGGGGGGGGGGGGGGGTTGGATCCCCCTCGATTTTTTTGTCTTGGGGGAAATCATCCCCCCTCAGTTTTTAAAACTTAATTTTTTTTTTTTTTTATTTTTGTTAGCATTTTTGCTAGATTTTGGAATCGGGAAACCTATTCAAAGGATAAATATGATGAAAATGGACTATTAAACTTTAATAATGCGGGTGAGGGGGATTTTCACGTCACAATTTCCACTGTTTTAACAATGTGTCCTCGGGGCATTTCTCCCCCGCATGAGGGCATTATTATTTCGCCTACGCCGTTTTCCTCCCCTCCCTACTTGTCACAAGAAATCTGCACTCCGGGTTCCCATTCTTACAGCAACTATTGCCGACTAAGGCAGAGCATGGGCCAAGTAAGCTCCGATAGGTCAATCGGCCTTTACCGACCCCCACATCCACTACATTTTATATTTTTGTTTGTGTTATTATATGTTGATGTATTTATTTGTATTTCATATATATTGCTTTTACTGTGAATTGTACTGTTTTTATGGATGTGAATAAAAAAAAATGAATTTGAATTTGAATTTGAATTTGAATTTGAATTTGAATTTGAAAAAGTCAGAGAATGAGCGTACTAGTACTCTGGGAGTAGAAAAGTCGCATGGGTCTGGAACAAAGACTGTCAAACTGTTTGATGCCCCACCCGCAATCTGAGCAAAGTCCTGGTTGCATGCTCCATGTTTACATTTAGATAAATAACATAATTATATTAATTTCGGCCAAAGATTAAGCACTTCGTTATCTGCCGTTTGCACATAGACATTTGATTAGATCGTGCTCTTACATGTAGGTGTGATATACAAACATTTCTACCAAAGTTCATAGTGTGTCTAGATCTAGCTTGGATAATACTATGTACAATTGTACATTACGTTCGGTTCATGAATACATGTATGTGCATGTGCATGTGCATTCCTAGTGTACATGTCTCGTTGTGGTGGTGCAGTATGTGTTAAGGGGCAAAGTCAGGATTGGATGCAGTCAAAAATTTGAGAAGAACCAATGAGTTGAAACTACTTCACCAATATTTACTGAGTGAGTAGAGCATATATCCAGGGTAGAAGGAATACTGTATATAAAGCTAGTTCTTATAAATCACACTTCGTTGTGTATGTACATTCATTTGAAGAAGACACATAGTGAAAACTTCGTTTCATTTGTTGTATGAAGGTTTCGCACACACGCTACATCACGTGAAACGACGAAAAACTACACCGATTTATTTACAAAATTGCTCATAGCCTGTTTATTCGGGAATACTGCACTTTGGGGTGATCAGTTTCTGAATCTTCATCTCTTTACCTTTCAAATGATATACAGTTTGTAATATTTCCTGCAGAATCCAGTGATCATTTTTTCTTCAAAGTTTTCTATGTTCGACATTTTGTCTATGGAAAAGCGGTCGAAAACCACTCCGAGCACCCTGATTTTGGCGACACCGTAGCCTTTTCTGGTTGATTGTGAAACAATGATAGGTCAATGAACTCTGGGGTGATCGAATTCTGAAAGTTGAATAAATTCCCTATCCTCTGATATAAATTGTATTATGGTTGCTCAAAAATCCAGTGATCATTTTTTTCTTAAAGTTTCAACTTAAATCACGAAGAAGCCAACAAAATTAAGTGAACTGTGTCATTGTAGGTGACGTGTTCGCAAACCTATGGCAGTGTGGCGGCGTTCACTCAGCCATATCGTGCTAAACAAACACACACGCTTTTGCAAAATTCGCCTCGAAAATTTTCATTTTGTTGAAAAACAATATTTCACTTGAATACATATCACTATCAGAATGAACAACATTTAAAGATTGCAATTGTGTCTATAATTTGCACAACACGAAATAAACTTATCAACGAAATGAGCTGAAATCATTTATAACTGACGGACAATCATCATTTCGTACAAAAGCTTTGGGGTTGAAAAATCAGATCTTGCGAAAATAAATTCTTGTATAATTCAAACACAATGCACTGATGTAATCTCACTTTCTGAATGGGAATTTTATGCAACCATTAAGTAAGTCTGACTGCCAGACCTGATTTGTGTGTCGTCTAGTGAAAACTAAATACTGTATACGCCAATATTTTCGCGTACAGATATTTTCGCTGTTTTGGAATAAATTTAAAAATTCGCGAGTGCTAATTTTCACAATTTTAGTGGTGCTTTCATTAGTGTGAATAGACATGAACTAAAGTGGACATTTTCGCGATAACTGACTCGCGAAATTCGCAAAAATATAACCACCGCAAAAATTACCACGTATACAGTACCTGATGATCAAGCTAACAAGGTCAAAAATTCACCCCAGTGCAGATGAAAGATTGTCAAGCAATCTGTGGTATGGTTGGACTCTACCAAATCAAAATGGGTAGGCGAAAGCTACATCTGGTGTCTGACACCTATAGACTACCCTTACAAAGTACGAGTTGATGAAAAGAAAAGCCCAATTTAAAAAAATGTTCAAGGAATGTATCCCAAACTTGAAGACTATATTTTTATGTGTCTATCTTTACTTGTATCATATGAGCAAAATAGTTTGGTGTGCAAATAAAAAAAAAACAGGCTTTAAAAGAAATTCTTGTATTCATTTATACGTTTTTCCAATTATGAAATTCTGAAAGTTTACCAAATGAGTGGTTTTACCATACATCTCTGCATCCCACCTCAAAGATGCTAGTGTTGTGTTTCTTTTTACTAAAACACTAAAGCATATAGACTACTAGATGACTATTAAATGTAAGCATTTTGGTAAGTGCAACAAATAGTATAACTGATAGAAGTAGAACGTGTACAACTAGGAACGTACATGCATACAAATACAAACGTTAAAACTTGAAATGCATATTACATTTACCATCAAATTGTGTATCTCTAAACCGAATTAAGCGTAATTTGTGTACTCTTGAGTGTCAATTGAAGGACAAATGCTCTCTCTCTCCATCTTGTGTTGTCATGATCAGTCAAGCTGCCGTTTATGCAGGGTACTTCTCCCATCACAGAGACGATAAAAAAGTGTTCAAGCATAACACCTGTCCTCTCCACAAAGCAATTACTTCTATTTGATGTTTATCCCTTTGTCAATATTATTTTTGAGGAAAAGTGCAAATTTTTTCATCGCATCTACAGTGATGTGGTGGTTTGCTGCCTAGTAAATGTTTGATCAACTTGTTTTCATAAATCTGTTTTGTCAACCGCTGCAAGAAAGTGTGCATATATTCCTGTTTGTCAACCAGAAACATGAGTGGATTTTAATCATTATGAATGGAAAACAAATATACTGGTGTATATCATTGTGTACTACTACTACTACTGATACTACTACTACTACTACTACTATACTACTACTATACTACTACTACTACTACTTCTATTTCTGATACTACTACTACTACTAAATTACCACTACTATTACTGCCGTACTACTACTACTATACTATACTACTACTACTTCTACTGCTGCTGCTATAACTACTACTACTACTACTACTACTACTACTACTACCACTACCTGTGCAACTAGTGCTACTGTTGACTTTTACCATTGCTGTGACTACTACTACTTGTTTCCTCACAAGTAATTCAAGACAAGTCCTTCCAGCCAGGAATACACTCCAGCTGTACATTCTTGAAGCATTTGTGACACCTCCCAGTTATGCCAATTCCCTCTATCACCATCCAGAAGACTAAATTCACAAGTTGAAATGGTTGTTCCAAGAAAAATGAGTCTGATGCAAAGTCTGGGCCCATGAACGAAGATCAGGCACCTCTTCTTGGTCGTAAATCACAGTCTCCAAATATCAACATGCTCTTGAGGATGCATATTACAGGCTCATCAGTGTCCAGTTTAAATTGATTTTGACTGGGCCAAGATAACTACAGCCAGTGAATGCCCTCAGGGCATTGTTTGTATCACACCATTACCCCTAATGAATTCATAAGTGGGTGATGACAAACTGACTGTCACTGGCATTTATTGTGAAAGTCACACTTTCCCCTCAGACTGTGTTCACACTGCCCTCAAATCACGAATGTAAACGTGATTGCAATTGCGGATCACTCTTTTAGTCGGTTAATCCAGATTTTTAAGTCTGTTTTTGTCCCCGATTACGGGGGTGGCTGGATTCACTTCACTCTCACAGCAATTGCGATTCATGTGAGGTTTTCGTGGAGCAAAATTTTATAGCTGGATACCATTCCTGGCGCCAGCCTGGGATAGGTAGTACTGGTGATCAGGATGCTACCCACGAAGGAAGCGATAAATACTGATTACAGTATTTTTACTTCAGTGAAAGCAGATTGGAATCATGATTGTAAGATGGTTAGATTGTGGAATTTATTCAAATCCTGCTCCAGAGGTGTTTTGTAATCACAGTTCTCTGAAATCACTCTGTGTTTACCTCCTGTGAATTATTTGTGACTCGTCACCACGAATCCCTTATGAAGTGGCACATTCAAAACCTAGAAAAGAGCAAAAAAAATTGTAATTGGGATGTAAGAAATGAAAGTAAAAGGTCTTCAAAAGTCAAAGGTTTTATGACACGCACATTTTGCAAAAGTTTATTCATATTTTCACCCAAAGTAATTTT